>JANVCC010000018.1:452606-506055 GCA_025345505.1 Todiramphus chloris collaris
GCTGGGCTCTCTCCAGTAGCTCCTTGGCTCTCTTGACCTGGGGAGCCGAGAACTGGACACAATACTCCAGAGGTGGCCTCACCAGGGCAGAGTAAGGGGAGGAGCAGAACCACCCTTGACCTGCTGACCACACTCTTCTTCATGCACCCCAGGACACCATTGGCCTTCTTGACCATGAGAGCATGTTGATGGCTCATGGGCAACTTGTTGTCCCTTCTCTTCAGAGCCTCTTCCCAGCAGGTCCCCCCTCCCCTGTACTGGTGCAGGGGGTTATTCCTCCCCAGGTGCAGGACTCTACACTTGCCCTTGTTGAACTTCATGAGGTTCCTCTCTGGCCAACTCTCCAGCTTGTCCAGGTCTCGCTGAATGGCAACACCACTTTTTTCTTAGGTGCCAAAGAACAAACTTGCTGCTTTCCACAGTGCTCTGCATCCATCTGACCACTGTAACTGAACTCTAACATATTGGGGATTTAATCCAACAGCTGGGCCAGCCACCTAGTCCAGGATGGCTCACCAGCACGCTTCCAGAACAGGTTGTAACGACAGTAGATAATTCATAATTAATAGGCACTGAAAAGGAAGCTTGACAAGAACTTTGGAAATTCTCTTTCACTGTAGCCGCTTGATGAGCCAAGAGAAGGCAATAACCTGATCCACTTGACTTTTTGGTATTTATGTTCAGAACCCTGTTATTACACATCTGCTCGTAAAGGATGATTTAGATCTTTCCATTTGCCTTGGAAAGCATTCCCTTAGTCATTTCTACCCGTTAACCTAGCTCTCTCAATTTATTGTTTACAGGAAGAGAAGTCCATCCATTCTCAGCTAGGGGTCAGATTCCTTTGCAACTACAGCTGAAATATCCTTTTGGCTTTGCCTCATCCTTATACTTTTTGTAGTTCACCACCTCCTCTCACCTCGCATGTCCATTTATGACCCTGCCACTGTGTAGAATCATAGAATGGCTCAGGCTGGAAGGGACCTCTGAAGGTCTTCTAGTCCAGCCCCCCCTGCAGTGAGCAGGGATACCCTCAACTAGACCAGGCTGCTCAGAGCCTTGGCCAACCCCACCTTGAATATCTCCAGGGATGGGGCCTCCACCACCTCCCTGGGGAGCCCATCCCACTGTTCTACCACCTCAATGTGAAGAACTTCTGTAAATAAGTTCTGGTCCTCTACAGAACTAAGATGCATTGCTCTGTATTTTCTGAGACTCGGAAATATCAATATTTTTTGTCCTCTCCACTCTGTGGGTTACTACAGTTCTGCAAGAATTACCAGCTTGCTGCCTTGCTCTAGCAGGTTAGAGGTAAGGTGTTAAAGCCAACTGCCAACCAGTGACCCCCACAGCAGCCCAGTTGTCCACTGAGTACGAGAGCCATTCATCACCACCACCATGTAAAGGCACCATCATAGAATGGTTTGGGCTGGAAGGGACCTCTAAAAGGCATCTAGTCCAACCCCCCTGCACTGAGCAGGGACATCCTCACCTAGAGAAGGTTTCTCAGAGCCTCATTGAGCCTCACCTTGAACATCTCCAGGGATGGGGCCTCAACTACCTCCCTGGGCAACCTATTCCTATTATGATCTTCATTTATGGTCTCAGTGGTGTGTATTTCTTTTTCTGTGCTGCGTAGACAAAGCCATTGCTCACACTGCAGCAGCTCCTTCAATTTTTGCTCTCTTTTCTGTGCCCTGCAATTGCTAACAAAATAAAGCAGCTCTGGTAGAGCTGCCAAGAATCTCTCTTATCCCTCTCAAACCGGCGAGGTGTGTTTCAAATACAATTGGCTTCCTCTATTAGGAAACTCAATGTAGCAAATCATTTGAAGCTTTCATTTCATGGAATCATAGAATGGATGGGGTTGGAAGAGACCTCTGGAGATCATCGAGTCCAACCCCCCTGCCAGAGCAGGGGCACCCAGGGCAGCCCACACAGGAACAGAGCCAGGGGGGGCTGGAAAGGCTCCAGAGCAGGAGACTCCACAGCCTCTCTGGGCAGCCTGGGCCAGGCTCCATCACTCTCCCAGGGAAGAAGTTTCTCCCCATGTTGAGGTGGAACTTCCTGTGTCTCACCTTGCTACCATTACCTCTCGTCCTATCCCAGGGCACCACTGAAAAGAGCCTGGCCCCTTCTCCTTGCCCCCCACCCTGCAGAGATTTGGAACCATTCCTAAGATCCCCTCTCAGGCTTCTCTTCTCCAGGCTAAACAGCCCCAGGGCTCTCAGCCTTTCCTCACCAGAGAGATGTTCCAGTCCCTTCAGCATCTCTGTAACCTCAGTTGGACTCTCTCTGCTATTTCCCTGTCCCCCTCTAACTGGGGAGCCCAGAACTGGACACAACACTCCAGCTGTGGTCTCACCAGGGCAGAGCAGAGGGGCAGGAGAACCTCCCTGGCCCTGCTGCCCACACTCTTCTTCATGCCCCCCAGGAGACCCTTGGCCTTCCTGGCACAAGGTCCCATTGCTGTCCCATGGAGAACTTACTGTCCACCAGGACACCAAGGTCCTTCTCCATGGGGCTGCTTTCCAGCAGGTCTACCCCTAACCAGTCCATGATGTTGTTCCTCCCCAGGGGCAGGACTCTATGCTTGCCCTTGAAATCCATCAGGTTCCCCTTTGCCCAGCTCTCCAGCCTGCCCAGCTCTCACTGGATGGCAGCACAGCTCTGCTGTCCCAGCCACTCCTCCCAGTTTGGTATCATCACAGCTCCAGTGGTCGTGGCAAAAACACAGGTCGTTCTCCAACCCAACCACGCATTAAGACATCACACTCTCCTGTTAACACATCACCTTTTCATTTTCCTTTTTTTTTTTTCCTAACCAAGCAGAAATAGCATCCGCTCCTATTAAAAATCCTTGCGATCGTGATCTGCCTACTTGAGTTTCCATAGTAATCCATCCCAGAAATTCAAATCTCTTCAAATAGATGCTGTCGTGGTTTAAAAAGTGACTTCAAGACAAATGATGCAAGTCTGATCTCGAGCAGAGGGAAGGAGTGGGAACAGGTGGTTAGACTAGAGGCAGGAAATTAGGCCCTGCTTCTAATCTCAGCTCTCATTGATTCAGTAAGAAGTCAAGAAGTGGTGAAAGGCACTTGTAAAGAGCACCTATTTGCATCTTCTGATACCCAAATACCTTTAAAGAAAGCCACTGTCTTCATTTTAATTCTCTAAATACCATAGATGCCTACGTCTATACGGTTCCAGTCTCAACATGAAGGCAAAAGGCAAGGAGACCAAGTACAGCATTAAATCAGATAAAGTGTGGGAGTCAAATCTGCTCCTTTCATTGCTTTGTAGAGAATAAAACCACAGCCAAACTAAAAAGATTGCAGATCTGCCCTGTTTCTATTTGTGCTGTCTGTCATGAGTTGGCTTTAAAAATATTTAAGTGTTTGGTGCATATATTTTTTGCTCTATTTGTGTATTTGGTATTTCACTGCACTTCTACAATGACAAAACATCCTGTAGCCCTAGGACGTTCTTCTAAGATTGACTTCAGTTGTGGCAAACACCACAAGAGAATGTCTGGATCCAACCAGAGAAAAAAGAGTTGCTTGGAGACTGTAGTGTTTGCTTTGATTGTTGATTGGTTTTGGGTTTTTTGGAGAGATGGCCCTTTAAAACACTTGTCTGCACATCAAGAGGTGAGGAAAGGTCTAAGGTAAGAGGTAACGTGTTTCCAGAACTCATTCCAGGCAAGTGAACAAGACAACAGTGGAGTTAGGTGGCCAAAGCACAGACAGAATGGACTTCCACAAACACTAACAAGTGAGACGTGGCTCCAGATTCATCTTCCTAAGTCTTCCAGACTTACCCTATAGAGGACTATTCCTTTATAAATAAAATACAGCCAGGAGATGATATTATTTAGGATGGGATTTTGTATTTCCTCTGTTTTCTTTACAAGACTGTGGCTTTTCCTAGTCTGCTTGACCATGCTTGACCATTTACTCAGAGCACAGAAGCCACATCTGGAGCAGGTGGAGTTTTGCATCCCCTGCCCCCCACCAAAAAAAACCCCCAAACAACCAATAAAAAAAAACCTAATGCTTCTCTGATGTGTAGAACAGCTAAGAGACTGAACAAAAGCAACTGTCCAGAGTACACAGCAAGAGATGGTGAAAGGTGACACGAGCTGGAGCGAGGGGTGGGGGGGGGCAACGGGGATGTGAAATAACAAATTAAAAATAGAATTGCATTTTCCACTTGGCAGTACACAAACAACACTAAGTGCACGTCATAAATTTTACCATTGTTGCTGCAAGGGGTATTACCATAAATCACACCAGGAGGGTACTAAAAAGCCAAGTGGGCTGAGTGTAGCAATAAGTTTAAGCAGCTCCACTGTCTCTGAAAGCTTGGTTTGTGCTGCACTGAGGTACCAAACAGCACTTTGCCAGCAAGTCTGCAGGCACCTACTGCATCTAGCCCTGCTGGGTTTCATTTTTTTACCTGTGGTACAAGAGGAGAGCTCTGCCTGCCCTTCTTCTCATCTCTAACTGGAAAGAGAGATTTCAGCAGCTTCGGCATCTGAGGCACAAAAGACTTGACAGGATTCAGATAGGAAGCAGCAAGGCTACCAATACCTGTTGGAAAAAGGCAAAAAATGAGAGTGGTTACGCTGGTGGGGAGGGCAGCAAGCCTCAAAAAAAACCAAAAAGAAAGAGAACATAATAAAAATGACAAAACACAGCAGCATCTTTCAGCGGTCAAAGCATCAGCCAAGGAAAAGCACTGAGAGGTGGCTCCTCCTTTGCAAGGGATACATGAATTTGGGCAGGTCTTAATCCATGGTCCCAGCAGACAGGAATTTTTTTGCCATTGCGTGGCGTGGAAAAACTTGCTGTTTGCAACTGGAAACACAAAGCGCTTCGTAACGTGCAGAAGCAGGAAAAAAATAAAAAGAACAAATAAATATCAAGCAGCATAATGGAAAAAAGGATGTCCAGACAACACAGGATTTTATTAGACAATTGCAAAACTTACTAGCAGGAAAAGATGAGAAGATCCAGGTTAAGAAGAAGAAAAAACATTAGGGGCATTCAACTCTCCTTACTCATAGTGCCATTTTTTCCTACACTACACCCCCTTGAGAAAACCTAGGTAGACACACAAACCATTACTACCATGGATGTCTGAGCTCTCAGGAACATTGGCCCCAAAACATCCATCCAATTCCAGTGCTGCTTCTTTTCTACAACATTAACAGCCTTACTGTCTTTGCTGTTTTGCTCATTTAAGACCATGAGGAAGAAGTTCTTCCCCGTGAGGGTGGTGAGACACTGGCACAGGTTGCCCAGAGAGGTGGTGGAAGCCCCGTCCTTGGAAGTGTTCAAGCCCAGGCTGGCTGGGGCTGTGAGCAACCTGCTCTAGTGGGAGGTGTCCCTGCCCATGGCAGGGGGGTTGGAACTGGATGGTCTTTAAGGTCCCTTCCAACCCTGACAATTCTATGATTCTATGTTTTGAGCCCAGCTAAATTTTTGGTTTTAGAAAGGGAGATAAAGACTTATCTTCTGAACAACTTTGAACCTGTGGCATTTACCTCTTGGCAGAAGTAGTATCAGATTTAAAGGAAAAGTGAGTTAAGAGTTGCCTGAGTCTGAATAGCTTAGCCACAACTACAGACTCTTCACAGTGAGGGATCTGCAGCCCAGGGGACATGCAGGGACCCTGCAGCTTCCAGGGTCATTGCCCTGGAAGAAGAAATACCTCTGTGGTCTCTGAAAGCAGCTCAGCTTCATTTGACACATTCAGGAGCTGTAGTAACTTCACCCCAGTTTTAGGAAAGCTTTAGGCCAGTCCTTACCTGGATCAGGAGAGTGGTTTTGCTGCCCAGAGCCTGGCAGAGAGGTACGAGATGGGCTAATGCCTCTACTGGAATTTGTGGCACCTTGGGATACATCCTGCTGACTCTCCCATCGTCCCTAGAGGGGGACAAAAAAAGAAAGAAAAAAAGGTTCTATTTTTCAAATACCCAAAGTCAGAGTACAGCAATACTTACACACCACGCCAGCCTGCACAGACCCCTTTGCAAAGTTCAGAATGCATGGAGCTGAGGAAGGACCCTTCCCCAGGGGCACTTTGAGTTGAAACACCCAGCCCTGCCAAGACAGGCACCCTCTGCTCCCCTGCCAGCATCAAGGCACATAAAAAAATCTATGTATAGACACCTTAAAGCTCCAGTATTCCACTCGACCGCAGGGCTGTGTTTCAGAAGATACAACCAGGTGAAAAGTTACCACCAGGTGAAAATCAAATAGCCCTGTCTGCCTAAAGTTCCTAAATATTTAATGTATCTGCTCGGAAAGAAGTCACAAGCGAACGTGGGATATAGGGAGCATCAGAGAGAAGGGGTGAGGACAGGCAGAGCTCTGAACAAGAACACAAACAGGACCTTAGTGGATGAGGAACCAGCTGTGGTACTGCATTTTCTTTTTTTGACAAAAAGGAAGAATGGAACTCATGACAACAAGCTGTGGATACCAGAAGCAGAGAAAAAAAGATAAGTAAAGCTAGGTGAGAGTTTTGCCAGTGAAGATGAAGTGGAAGATTACTGAAGATGAAGATGAGTGAAGATGAAACATGGTGACTTTCAGCCCCGCAAGAGCCTGAGTGTAGATGAGGTTGGAAGAAACATTGACTGACAAAGTGGTGGGACATCTGCTTTCCCAAGGTCTCTCTAGTTGGGTTTTCACGTGGATGCCCAGGGAGGTCCACACCATTCTGCACCTAGGGTGCTATTTCTCCCGCTTTTACAAAGGTCCACTGTGGTCTTGAGCGGTTCATCTCGACCTTACGGGACAGAAATTGTCTCAGTGACAAAGTCTCTTGGCTAACAGAGAGATCTCCAAGTTAGTATGTCACACCAGAGCACAAGTCTCAAGAACTTCTGGCCAAACTGGTTCTTTCCTGACTCTTACCATCTTGATACATAAAATCATTGGCAGATTTGTCTGCAGTTCTCACACTGACCGGCCAGGGGCTGTCTCTGCTGAAAGTTTCACTTTCCACTTTGCACTTCCAAAACGTAGGCTCTAATAAAGCTACGTGGTGCCAATTCCCTTAATTTGTAGGGCACCCAAAGGCAATTCAATATCCATTTAAGAGTTTATGGGTCAAAAGAGATGCTACAAGAACTCCTGATGACTTGTGGAACAGCGTTGTCCTCTTCCAGTACCAAACTGCCCGCAGGACTACAAGCTCGCAAAGTTTCACCTTTCCAGAAATAAGAGGTTGCAAAGACAGGATGGTGCTGATCCCACTTCTGGTGAAGAGTTAGGCTGTGGTTGGGACAATACCTGTATCTGTCTGGATTATATTGTATCTATCTGAATTTTGCTGGTTCTTTTGAAGGACATAGCAGAAAGAGAACTACTTTCACGAGATGGTCCGGTGACCATACAGGACTGAGTCACAAGGGATGGACAGACCTGCTGCATCCCAAGCCACATGTTTCATGTATTTTTCCTGGAGGAAGAGGTGGGAAATGTGCCTTTTCAAGAAGCTTCACGCTGTTGGATGCCAGGAAATAATCCAACCTTGAAGGGAAAAATGACAGACGGCTGAACTAATCTTAACTGTAACTTCAAGTCATGAATGCTTCACAAATAATAAATAAGCCAGGGTAGGAGGAATGGATTTCTCCAATGGGTTGAAGGTCACACTGAGCAGCCCAGAGCAAAAATCGTTTCCATTTGGATCTATAAGTGAGTCCCTTAGAAGCTCTCCTGCTTTGAATAGCAAGTAACTGGCACTTTTGCAGAGCAGCACCCGTTTTCAGACCTCCAGCAGCTAAGAACCGTATTATTCAATGTATAGACAACGGGCACTGCTTCTGGGAAGCAACATTTGGGAAACCTAAAGACTACTGGCTGTCTGAGTTCACTGGAGGCAGCCATCCTGGATGTCAAAACTGATACAACCCAGGCTGGTGCTAGCAGAAATACCAGTGCTTTGTTTAGTCTTGTATTTTTGAGGCCTTTGGTGTTTTAAGCCCTTCTTGAAAGCCTTCTGCTCTGTCAGCATGGATGACAGAGCTGTTCTACCCATACTTTTAAGCCCTCAACTTAAGCATTATCTTTGACCTGCAACTCATTTACGTCTTACAGACATCAAAAAAGTCTTGCCCATGTCTGGAAAATTCATTCCACAAAACGCTTTGATGAAACAGTCTTTCCTATTCCACTCCCCAGAAAGTCTCATTCAGGCTTTCCCAGTCTTGTGTTCCAACTAAAGCAGGTTTCTTCCAGGTGACCTTACCACGTGCAGTCTTGCCCCACTTATACCCATTCAGAACCACTTCAGAGACTTCCTTCTCCTGTCATTTTGATCATCTCACACGCTGCAGCAGGCACTGAAAGCCAGCAAGGAAACAGTCAACGGCTTCAGACTGTGCTCAGACTGTCTCTCCCCTTTGGGAGGTGAAATGTTTCCTGAAGTCTCCTTCTCTGGCTCTCACTGAAGGGTTAGTTTGCAGGAGAAGAGTCAAAACACGAGAAAAGAGTTCATACTCTACCCAGATGGGGAAAATAAGTTGGTGGTTTTTGGGTGCACCAGCTCAGAGGTGCTGAAGGAGTTAAAAAGGGTTAGAAGACTATTTGGTGGGAAGTCATCAGGAGACTCACAGTCTTGAAATACTGTTTGGTTTTGCTCCCTTCTGGTCATCAGCCTGGTAGATGTTGGCATTAGCTTAAGAAAAACTACAGAAGAATGCAAAACATCCAGAGGCTTCTGTTTTGGAGGCCATGACAAAGCTGAATTAGTGTTGGTTTTGGACCTTAGAATAACGATCCAGTTACTAAAGACAAATGGATAGAGGTGACGTATCTTAATTTTCTATCTATAGGTCCAAGTGCTTCTGGGGACCACAGAGACGCAAGAGACAGAGAGAGAATTATGCTGAAGTTTTCTACCTTACTAAAACATTGACTCAATGCAGGTAAGGACCAACTGAATAATTTTCTGAATCAGGGTTTCTTGAGTCAGAAGGGCCTTTCCTTGACTGCTCCAACAAAAATAATTTCAGGCAAGTGTCTTGGGTTTCTATACCTGTTTGGGGAAGGATGAAAACAATGGGAGCAGGTAAGAAACGGAGTCAACCACTTCCAGACTATTCATCTTGCACAGAAAGAATGGTGATGTTTAGTGACTTCTTCCTTAGGAAAAGCTTCTTTTTCTTAGGATCTTCAGGACATTTTGCTGCAGCCTTGATATTATGGATGAGTTCATTTTCTACGTAATTTGAAATGTTTTGCCCAGGTTAAATAAATTGAAGGTCCTGAGAACAGGGAAGGGCACTTGAGAAAAGGGCTTGTCTGGCCGTACGCTCGAGGCACGTTGGGTATTTAAATAACACCAGCTTCGGAGAGAGCGGAAAACCCATCAGTTTAGACTGAAGGTCAGGTTTGTTAGGTGTAATGTGAGCCTGGACATCTTGATGACAGCAAACCATTGAAAATTACGTCCATCAGGGCAACAGTGGAAAAACAGTTGCAAAAGAAATCAGTGCAGACAACTAAAAGGGCCAACTGTTGTGCGGAGGATCTGCAGAGCCAAAAAGGCAGTTCACGAATGATCGACTGTGCTACCCTGGATTGAAAGATAACCCCTCTCCATCTCATAAAAAGAAAAAAAAAAAAAAGAATTATTAACCATATCAACTTGATGAAGTTGCCACGTTTCACATCTGCATGTTATATAGCACTCTCACATGATTGCTTTGTGCATTCGCTAACTGAAACGCTTCAAAGTTTAAGTCTCAGCAACTGGCATTATTTAAGTGCTGTGAATCTTTTCCTCTATCAAGAAGGGTGGTGAGAGAAAGGAAGGAAGCCTGTAAATCATTTGCCCAGAGGAGCCATCACTTCATGAATATGTTTGGTCTCTGCCAAGTGACCAAACAGAGGTCAAGTGACTTAATTTAACAAATCAAAAAATAGCCACCAGAAGAATGCATGTCCCTTGATGTATTTTGATGCAGAGCTGTTTATGAAGTGTTCTAGTTCTCTAAAACCTTCTCCCCTGCCTTCCCTGCTTTCACACATCCCCCATGAGAAACACCAGGGAATTTATTTCAGGGCAGCACCGACATGCACAAAATCTTTAGAGCAAATATGGGTGATTACTACCTAAGTCATCCGTGAGCTTTACCTGGCGACAATTCTTTTCTTGAAGTTGACAGACCATTAAAATGCTGCCACTGGGTAAGAGAAATGAAGAGTTCCTGTGGTTTATTATTTTTGCAGTTCAGAAAAAGGCTTAGGAAAAGGTGACCACGGAGCACTTCAACAAGCACACAGCTGGGACAAAAGGCACTTGGTTCTCACGAGCAGCAAGATTATTCACATTGATCTACACGGTACCAGTTTGGTGAATAAAACCCTCTGGTTCCCAGTAAAACCTGAAGGTTAAGTGGCACAGCCTTGTCTCCCTTGGTTTTTGGGTACAAGGCTTTCGAGCTACCAACTACTTGGACCTTTGGGAAAGGAAGGATGACTGTCAAAGACTGAATGGCTATTGGGAGAAGGTATTTTAAGAGCGACTCATGAAATCTGCCACCAGTACGTGATTAATCTGAAGAAGACGTGTGAAACGAGTCAGAGGTGCCTTCCCTTCTTTCTGCATCTGATTCATCCAGTTCGTAGAAACATCATAGAATAGTTAAGGTTGGAAAAGACCTCCAAGATCATCAAGTCCAATCTTCTACCCAACACTTCCATGACCACTAGACCATGTCCCAAGGCGCCCCATCTACATGTTTTTCGGACACCTCTAAGGATGGTGACTCCACCACTGTCCTGGGCAGCCTGTTCCAATGCTTAACTACTCTTTCAGTAAAGAAATTCTTCCTAGTATCTAATCTGAACTTCCCCAAGCACAACTTGTGACATTTCCTCTCATCTTGTTGTTAGTTACTAGAGAGAAGAGGCCAACACCGGACTCACTACAGCCTCCCTTCAGGTAGCTGTAGAGGGCAATAAGGTCTCTTCTCAGCTTCTTCTTCTTCAGGATACACAATCCCAGCTCCCTCAGCCTCTCCTCATAAGTCACGTTCTCCAATCCCCTTGCCAGCTTCATTGCCCTCCTCTGTACCTGTTCCAGCAGCTCAATGTCTTTCTTGACCCGTGGTGCCCAAAACTGGACACAGCACTCAAGGTGTGGTCTCACCAGTGCCCAGTGCAGGGGCACAATCACTTCCCTATTCCTGCTGGACACACTGGTTTTGATCCAGGCCAGGATGCTGTCGGCCTTCTTGGCCACCTGGGCATGTGGTGGCTCATCTTCAGCCGGGTGTCCACCAGCACCCCCAGGTCCTTTTTTGCCAAGCACTTTCCAGCCACTCCTCCCTGAGTCTGGAGCATTGCCTGGAGTTGGTGTGACCCAAGGGCAGGACCCAGCACTTGGCCTTGTTAAACCTCAACCCATTGACCTCAGCCCATTGACCCAGCCTGTCCAGATCCCTCTGCAGAGCCTCCTACCCTCAAACAGATCAACACTCCTGCTGAATTTGGTGTCACCTGTAAACTTGCTGAGGGTGCACTCGATCTCCTCATCCAAATCACTGATAAAGGTATTAAACAGGACCAGCCCCAGCACTGAGCCCTGGGGAACACCACTTGTAACCAGTCACCAACTGGATTTCACTCCATTTAGCACAACTCTCTGGGCTCGGCCATCCAGCCAGTTTTTAACCCAGTGAGGAGTACACTTGTCTAAGCCATGAGCTGCCAGCTTCTCCAGCAGAATGCTGTAGGGGACTGTGTCAAATGCTTTACCAAAGACCAGGCAGACAACCCCATCTACTGGTCACCTGGTCAGAGAAGGAGATCAGGGTGGTCCAACAGGAACTGCCCTTCATGAACCCATTTTGGCTGGGCCTGATCCCCTGGTTGCCCTGCACTTGCCTTGTTCACGTCAACTGAATTTTTAAACTCCAATGTAAGCACCCTGGAATGTAAAAATCCACCTCTGGAGCTTCTATCACCACTAAGAGACTCTGTACTCCTGCATCACCTGACATGTGCTGATGTGCAAGATGCAATAAAACTCATCTTGCTCTCCCGTAACCGTATCTGTAGTGATAAGAGGAGTAAAAATTGGCTTTTTCTCATTTAAGCAAGCAGATATAACTCAGAGGTGAGACCAAATGCAGCCCTGTTAACCTAATATGAAATATCCGCAAGACTCCTCTGAAGTAAATTTAGAAGGCATCTCCTTGCCTTCTCAGCCAGTTAGGTAGCCTAATCTTATGAGTTATTATTAAAAAAAGAATCCCAGTGGTGACTTAAATACTTCACATGGATGCATATCTCAGCGTGAGAGTCATCCTGCTCTTTGGAAGCTCTCTGTGATGTCAGTGCACAGAGATATTCTTCAGTGGTTTTTGCTTCAAAAGGTGCCAAACCCACACCCCTGCTCCAGTCCTGGCTTTTCTAGATCTTCATGGGGCTGGGACCACCCATCTACCTTTGTAATAATAACAATTCAGCTATGGCTGCAAGATGAATACGGGCCCTAATTCTAGAAAGTTCTGATCCTCCCATTTTCAGGGAATCACAGAATCATTTAGGTTGGAAAAAGACCTGTAAGATCGAGTCCAACCATTGTTGCTGCACCAACACCTTCTTCACTCCTTATTCTAACTTTATATTCTTAAGTGAATACGAGTCCTGGCTCTTCATAGTGCTGAAGAATGAAGCAGAATCCACATTCTTAACTTTACCAGTATGAATGGTGCTTTAGACAGAGGAATGAGGCTCCAGAGCCCTTTCCTTGAGCCCACAAAGCTAAAGCAATCCACAGTAGAGACACTGGGAATGCGGGGAACAATAATGTTAAAATTAGAATAAAAAGAGGAATGAAAATTAAGGAGAGGAATCTTCTGATGTGTGTTGAGGACTTCAACTAATAGTAAGGTCTGAGGATTTCTGCACGCCGTTCAGGACACCATCACCACCCTGTGACTGACGTTGGTTACGATACAATAAACCACTTGGAAACAAATAAGTCACTTGTAAACAAAACCAAATTCCTGGTAAAGTTAATTATTCATGACTGTTGGAGAAGACTTCTTTAACACTCAGGTTCTCTGGAAGTGGTAAAGACACCTAACTTAGCTGAAACTCTGCCTATCAAGGCGTTCTCAGAGCGTAAAGTATCAGAGAATGGTGGGGGTTGGAAGGGACCTCTGGAGATCATTGAGTCCAACCCCCCTGCCAGAGAAGGGTCACCCAGAGCAGACCCACGATCCAGCAGGTAGGACTGATCCCACCACCGCGCTTCCCGATGTCTGCGTGCTGGAGAAACACTGGCAAACGTCTTCTAACACTTCACTGTGAGCTACAAAAGCTTCCGTTCACCTCCCTCTGGAAATCAAACCAGATGGAGACCAGAAATTTCTGAGAGGGGAGTTTGCACCCTCTCCATCCTGAGTAACAAGTGCCTTGAAAGGAAGCGTGCTCGTGAGCAAGGGGGTAAGCGACGCAGTGCCAGCTTTGCCTCTCGACCACGGCCAAGAGCTGTGACAGCCCCATGCACACCACTACCAACGACCCAAAGCTTGCTACAAGTAGGGGACACATTCAGCCAAGAGCGTTGAAATGAAGCTGAGGGTAAACACGTTTTCCATTGGCCCAGTGTTGACTTAAAATCATTCTCTCCTAGACCTCCAGAGTTGTTAACGCTGAACTAGCTGAAGCCATAAAGCCTGAGAAAGATTTGGGAGAAACTCTCAGCATTTCTCTCATAGAGTTGGGAGAAACTCTATTTCTCTCATCTCCAGGCTAATGTAGACAACTGGTATATATTTCCTTGCTTTCATGTCTAAATATTAATTTTATTTTATTTTTTTTTAGCTGAGAGAGTGCCATTTCTGAAATGACTTCACCCTGTCCAAAGAACCTTGAGAAATGGCATTAAATAGCTACAGCTCTGTAAGAAACCATAAGATGCACCCAAGAAGGAGAAACTTCTCCCATTTGGACCAGATTTCCCCCTGCGTCGACGACAGGCTCCGCAATGGAAAAACTCATTTGCTGCGCGCTACGCGAATGAGACGCCACGAGCAGCACCTTCAAAGCAGGAAGTAAAAAGCATCTAAGTGAGCCAAATCAACTCGATAGTGAGATAAAATTATTATCCCACTCATTAGGTGGACCTAATGCATTACCTCTGCTGGGACCTTTAGACTCTTGAAACGTGCAATGAGAGAAATCATTGAGGGGAAGGGAGGAGAAAAACAGAAACCATTAAGAACTCCAGCCTTTTACTTTAAAAAGTTACAATATTGAACCATCCCACCGTTCTCTCCAAATAGAAGTTGCTATAAGCACTTTATGACCTCCACATATTTTAGCATTCTCTACAGGGATCAGATGTAGCAGATTTAGTAACCAATACCAAAGCACTACATCAAAATTCTATTATTCCGTGCAACTGCATTATGCATTAAAATGCCTTGTCACCAACGAGATTCTCCCTTTTGAAATGACTACACGCTTGCTGGGCAGAGTATCTATCAAGAGAGGACCCTTCAGTTTATCTCAGATTTGGAAAACCAAGTTTGAATTTAATCTTTCACTTTTTAAAGGAATTCTTTTGATCTATACCGTTGTTTTTAAGGAGCGTAATGGGCTGAATTATCACCCACCAGGAGCTTAAGACTGCTGGTTTCCCTCTGAAGGTCAGAGACACAGAATCACAGAATGTTATGGGTTGGAAGGGACCTTGAAAGATCATCGAGTCCAACCCCCCTGACAGAGCAGGACCACCTAGAGCAGCTCACACAGGAACAGATCCAGGTGGGTTTTATGCCTCCAGAGAAGGAGACTCCACAGCCCCTCTGGGCAGCTCTGTGACCCTCACAGTGAAAAAGTTTTTCCCTATGTTTCTGTGGAACCTCTTATGCTCCAGCTTACACCCATTGCCCCTTGTCCTATCACTGGACAACCCTGAGCAGAGCCTGGCTCCATCCTCCTGACACTCAACCTCTACATATTGATAAACATTAACGAGGTGACCCCTCAGGCTCCTCTTCTCCAAGCTAAAAAAACCCAGCTCCCTCAGCCTCTCCTCAGCAGGGAGATGCTCCACTCCAGATGTTTCCCACTTAACTGGCCCAGCAAAGTCACTGTAGCTACCTTTTTTTTTCTACAGAAGCTTTCCCAGGAGACCTTCAGCTACTTACCCGGTAACTGCTCAGGTTATAGGGGGGTGCTAAATCCTGGCGGCTTGCAGAAAGCTGAAATAGTTAAGACAAGCAGAATTATTTCTTAATAAAAACTTAAACAACTGAGAAATACGCCTCTCGACAAAGCACAAGGGAGGGTGAAAAGAAACAGTTTTTGTGGAACTGAAAGCCAGGAGAGGAAAGGTGAAATCTCTGAAAGGTGTCAGAATTTGACAGGTTTCTCAGTTCTGTCCAAGGATTTCTGTCCAGATTTTGGACATCAGAAGTCTCATCTTTCTTACGCACAACGCTGTTGCCGAGTTTAAGTTCAGTAAATACCTGGAACTTGCTTTCAAATCTTCTGCAGGAAACAAAGAACATCTTCAACTTGAGAGCTAAGTGAAAAAAACCTCCCAGTGTTCAGAAAAACTCGAATCATAGACTGGTTTGGGTTGGAAGGGACCTTTAAAGGTCATCGAGTCCAACCCCCCAATGCAGAAGTTTTTTTTTACGCTGCTTTTTTCAGACAGCCTGGATTTCTGGGGGAGCTTTCAGGCAGATCAGCCTGCACGAGGAAGCATCGACACGGGCGGATCTCGTCTCCGCTTCACGACTTCCACGCTCCCAGATGGCACAGACCAACAGAAGGGTCAAAGAGAAGGAAATGTATCGCTCCAGTCTGTGACTCTGGCATCCTAGGGACCAGTAGCTGAAAGGCTGGACTTGCTGCCCTCAACGTGCCAGCATGAAATACTCACCCGATTCACATTGGGAGAGCTCAGGCTCCTGCGGTAGAGTTTCCCCTTTCCCATCAGCTGCTCTTTCACAGCAACTTCCTGCCAATCACAGAGAAGCAGAACAAAGAAAACACGCCCGTTTTGCAAAAACCCAGTGATCCCAGTTTAGCTATGTCTATGGAAGAAGAAGGTTTCTAAACACCAGCATCACCTAAGTTCCTGTCTGTGAAGACTTTCAGCTAAAGCTTGCGCGTGCCGTGGCTACAAGTGCAAGAGTGAATAAATGTTAACATCTGCTGGGCAGGCACAGGATTTTACAGCTCGTTCTGATTCTCAGAGATGCCTGTTACAGATGCAAAGACTAAGACTACCTCTTTTTCCTAGCCGAGCTTCTATTTTAATCCTTTAAACTAATTATCTATGACAGGCAACTGGCTTTCAATACTTGGAGTGCATCACACTTCACCATTAATTTATAGTGGGCAGGCACATCCTCGAGCTTGTTTTGCATAACTTTCTTCTGCGCTTGCATAATTTATATCCAGAAGAACAGTTTTCAATAGATGTTTCTCTCTCCTGTATCTTTTCTTGGCAAGCAGATCAAGTTACAGGACTTAAGATTAACCCAATCGATGTCTTATTGACAGCACAGGTTTGGTTACTTCAAGGTAGAGTAAGGGCAAACTGATAAGAATTCCACTAGCAACTTCAGAAACTATTACTAAAGCCCAAAGTTTCAGAAAGCAAAAGCTAGAAAGCAAAAGCTAATGCCACACAACCACTCTTCTGAACCATAATTAGCAATGCCCCGTCTTACAACCAAACCAAGGAGCCCATAATAATGCTTTTAATATAAAGCTTCCAGGCCCATCCATCCGTGTCACAGGTAGTGGAGTGAGAACATCTCCGTAAAGAGATTTGCTTCTTTGGATGTTTGCCACACACACACTTTGTAAGGCTGAGGGATGTGCTGAAGTGGTGGGTTTGGTTTGTTGGCCATCGTATGCACTTAGGAGAACGTTTGCGTTGCCACACTCTCTTCTCAGAAAGTATAACCTCTGTTGCCTGCTACACCCTTCAAAGCAGACCTGGCGCAGACGATCCAAGGTGAGAATGTTCTCCACGGCCAGCACGCTCCGCAAATACTTCTCAATATAGGCTTCAGAGTCAGCTGAAGCTGCGTCTTCAACGTTGGCTGCCATTCTGGCTAGTGCCTCCCGCTCTTCAGCTCCCTGAGCATCCTAGGGAGGTGAAAAGGAAGGACTGAATCACAGCTTGGTGACCTCTGGAGATCATCTCGTCCAACCCCTTGGCTAAGGTTCACCCAGAGCAGGTTGCTCAGGATCGCATCTAGGTGGGTTTGGAATCTCTCCAGAGAAGGAGACACCATGACCTCTCTGGGCAGCCTCTTCTATCCTTTTAAAATAAAATAAAGATCTTCCACATCAGTCCTGAAAACCCCACGTTTTTAAAACATGCAGGACAGATTCAACATTGTTTTCCCTTAAGCTCAGGGCCAGGTACAGACATCTTGGAGAGTTCTAAATATAAGCCTCATTACATTGAAGGAACTCATGCCATGCCAACTGCTCCTACCACTGTCACGGACATCTCAAGCTATACATGGTCATTGCTCTTTTGGCTTTTGGTTTTGGAGAGTCTACAGTGAGACACTGCTGTTGAATAGGAAAAGGGCTGCCCTGTAATTAAAAAGTGCTCAAACACATTCAGGGCATTGTGAGGAAAACACAATTTCAAGTGATTTGCAAGGAAAAAAAAAAAACCCCAAAACAAACAAGCAAAAAAAAAAAGAACATTGCTTGAGGAACATTTCAAGACAGAGCACTAAATACAGCAGAACATAAAAGAGAGAGTCAGGCAGCAATCAGCCTGCTGGCTCTTCATGTGTTAATGTTTTTACAAGTGCTCTGCTAGAGCATCTGTTTGGAAGGCAAGGATTAGCATCTAACTATGAACACGCTCAGGAATCAACGAGGAACGCGCTCAGGAATCAAGAGGAATCAAGAGTTGCATAAAGACGTTACTTGGAAAAAAACCCCACTTTGTTATTTTTTTTACATATTCTCATGCTCCCTCCATTAGGCACTTCACCCCCCCCTTTTTTCTCTCTCTTTAATATGTTCTCCTCAAAGACCTGAGCAAATAGATCCTCACTCAACAAAATACATCGTGGCACTGAGAAGCCATGGGTTGCTGCTAAGTCACAGCATGCAAAGGAATATGCTTAATCTTTTACAAGACCCATAGTTTATGCTTGCAACAGCAGGAGCACGCTCCAAATAAGGGGAAAATCAGAAAGGTAGCCCATTTTGGATACTCAGATTTCTTATTCACCTCGGGAATGTTTGAGACTATCTCGAAAGTGATACCACAGCCAGGAATGGAACTTCGGTGAGACATTCTTCGGAGGAAACTCTGTGCAAAACCCTGCAGGGAGGTTAAAAAAAGAAAAAAAAAAAAGAAAAAAATATATTTCTTGCTTTAATGACAACACGGTTGAATGTAGTTTAATTGAAGGAAATAGAGCTTAGAATGAAAGAAGCCCAAACCCAAAAAGACTAGATACGTAAGAGTCAAAGATTTGAACTTGGAGACAAATCAGTTGCTGGGCTGTATTTTAGATACGGAGGAAGGATTGACTTCCTCCGTCGCAAGGTGACCGCTTAACCAGCACACAAAGCATTTGCTAGTTCTGGAGGTGTAGGGTTTTGCTGCTTTTTTTTTTTTTGATGGAGCCCTAGGTGACTCGTCTTGAATATTGACAAGTACAGACATTAAATTCTTGACCAAAGAGATCGTTATGAGGAATGATTTAAGGGCCATGGTCATTGTTTATGCTGACTTGGCGCCTCGCGGGGTTAAGAACCGGACTGTTGAATTAATGCAGAGATGAGTCATTCAAAGATGCTGCTGAGACGGGGAAGGTTATTGACGAGGAGTTTTAGAAGCCTACTAAGAAAGCCAAAGAGCCCGTGTCAAATTCAAGTACAAAACATCATTGACTAAATCCGTGGAAAAGTGGAATTGATGAAGACTTAGAACGATTGAAATTATCGGCACGCTCGAATCATCTCTTGAATACAGGCTTCCGTTCTACGTGGCAAAAAATTCACTGCTCCCTGTCTGAGAAAAAGCTTCTGCCCAATCACAGAATCACAGAATGTTAAGGGTTGGAAGGGACCTTGAAATATCATCGAGTCCAACCCCCCTGCCAGAGCAGGACCACCTAGAGCAGGTAACACAGGAACACATCCAGGAGGGTTTGGAAAGTCTCCAGAGCAGAAGACTCGATAGCCCCTCTGGGCAGCCTGGGCCAGGCTCTGTGACACTCACAGTGAAAAGGTTTTTCCTTATGTTTCTGTGGAACCTCTTATGCTCCAGCTTGCACCCCTTGCCCTATCACTGGACATCCCTGAGTATATCCTGGCTCCATCCTCCTGACACTCACCCTTTCCATATTGATAAACATCAATGAGGTCACCCCTCAGGCTCCTCCAAACTAAAGAGCCCCAGCTCCCTCAGCCTCTCCTCAGCAGGGAGATGTTCCACTCCCTTCACCATCTCTGTGGCTCTGAGCTGGACTCTTTCCAGCAGTTCCCTGTCCTTCTTCAACTGGGGGGCCCAGAACTGGACACAATATTCCAGATGTGGCCTCACCAGGGCAGAGTAGAGGGGCAGGAGAACCTCTCTCCACCTACAAACCACACTCCTGTGATCCACCCCAGGATGCCATTGGCCTTCTTGGCCACAAGGGCACGTTGCTGGCTCATGGTCACCCTGCTGTCCACCAGGACCCCCAGGTCCCTTTCCAACAGGTCAGTCCCCAGACTATACTGGTACCTGGGGTTGTTCTTTCCCAGCTGCCAGGCTCTACACTTGCCCTTGGTGTTATTTCATCCGATTTCTCAGAGCACCAAGAACTGTAGTTCTTCTATTCCGAGCACTAAAAGCAGTTCAGAGTTGCCTACAGGGATTTTATGTGTGACCGCACCTCTTCTGCTCCTGCTTCAGATTGTGACTACAGATGTGCAGACAGAATAACAATTCAGGCTTTCTGCTTTGTCATTATCACTGCCAGGGGAAGCTGGATTCTGAGACAATGCTGAGCAAACTCTTCCTCGCCATCCTTCTCAAGGATTAAATATCGTTGCAGGACACGAAGCTGCAAATGGAATGACTTTCTGCTGTCTATCAAACATCCTGCTCTTACCTGCAGGGTACCATAAAAACACAAGCCAATTGGAAAACATGGAAGACCAAGAGTGATTAACTATGACAAATGACACCAGGGGATCCCTGCTCCAGCTATCGCTCGTTTAGTTCCTGCTCTGGAAGCGGGGTTGGACTTGATGCAAAGGTCCCTTTCCAACCCCTACCATTCTGTGATTCTGTGAGCTCTCAATATCTGGATGCATGAATAGAAATGGTAACCAGGAATGTGCCAACATACTACACGAGTAGGGAAACACACCAGCTTTTTTGCACAGCTTTTGCAAAACACAAACTCTGAGCTCATGAGAAGTCAACTCTTTCTTCTTCTTCTTCTTCCAGTGACTGGGGATGAAGCGCTTTGTAGTTAATACAAGTAATACCAAACCTCTCATACTGAGCCTTTAAAAAAACAACCCAACCAAACAAAAAAGCTGCATTATCATCCACAATATAAAAGATAACCGCTGGAAATTACTCGGCAGCTCAACGTCTCGATGCACGGCATCGATACGGTGCTTCCATTCAGGCAGAGATGAAGGTAGATAGAAGGAAATAAAGAGGCACAGCAGCAGCACGCTGCACAGCAACACAGCCTTCCCCTCCTTTGAGCAGTGAGAAAGATGGGGCAGAGGGAAGGGAGGACAGAGGATGTACCTGTCTGCCGTAGACGTTAACGCAAATGCGCTTGCGCAGCACCAACTGCATTTCCGCGGGGTGGCTGAGCTGGACCGTGGCTCTCACAATAAGATAAACTCTTTCATCTGCTGCTGTTCCTTTACTGAGCTGGATACAGTCGTGGACTGTGGAATCCCACGAGGCTTCTGCTTTCACCTGCAAAGGAAAAAAAAAAAAAATGTATCCTCTAATAAGCATAATTAGGTGTATAATTAACCGTAATTAATTAAGCATAATTAACAAAAATACATAATACATAAATTTGGAGAGTCAGCTTCTCCGTTTCGCTCCCTGTGAAGAAAAATCCCTGCACTTGAGAAGAGGCCATTTAAAAAATCAAGATTCGTTTGCCAGATGAAGACGCTGGGATTAAAAATGCCAACTTGCTCAAACTCTGGAACATTTCCTCTTGAAAAAAAAAAAAAAAAAAGAGCTTTGAATACCCACGATCATTGCAAATCAATTATACAATATGAGGAACTACAGGACCATTTGGCCTAATTTATTAAGATAAATCAGAGAGCAACGGGGATTGCAGAGAAAATCTTCCATCACACCACATAAACCCTCCTGTCTGTATTTGAGAAATAACTTTGCTGGAACATTTTCTAGGAATACGGGAGGAAAAATAAAGGATTTTCTCTTCTTGAGTGTTAAAATGTAAGTATTACTGAAGATTTCAGTGGTTTCATCTTCAAGCCATAAGAAAAACAGCCTCATAGCCATCTTTCCAGGCTTTGAAACCAAGACAGAACAAAAAATCCCTCCTAAAACCATCAGAAACCAAGCCCCTCTAAAAATACAAAAAAAAAAAAATCAGTTTCAGAAGTAAGGCACAGAATTTTAAGGTAAAAAAAAATCAGAGATCCTGAACTTAACAGCCAAAATTATCAATCTATGACCATGAAGTTGTAAAACTCTGAGCTGGGTGGCAAAATGGAGCATAATGAGGTAGACAGGGTAGCAACAGCTAAGACTGGTTGGTTTTTCAGCTGGGGGCTTCTGTGCTCAAGGGTTTTCTTTTCTTTTTCTTAAACACGAACTCAGCATCTCAAGCTTTTGTAGTACTTGGGGTTTAGATCCAGGAAGATCCTTGTGTTTTAGTGGTTTTCAAACCATGGTTATATTCCTTGGAAACACAAGGTCAGTCATATTAAGAAACAAGTGGAGTACCCTTTGTATGCTGCCTTTGATGCATTATTTTCACATCTGAATATATGAAGAGGATAATTTAGAGCCGTGTAATAACATCCTGGGATGCATCTCTGCTTACCTCACTATCATGATGCTTCACAATCTGCAGTTCAAAGAACTCCTCTTCCTCTTCTGCCACGAGAGTAGCATCCCACCCACCTGCTTCTGGGTCATCGAGGTTATCTTGGGAACTGAAGTCGTCAGCTAGAAACAGAAGTGGATGCAGGAAGTGAGGAGACACAAAGCAATTATCCCTTCTAAAAAGAAAAACAAAAAAGCCCCAAACCATCTGTCAAGTCATGAATTCCCAGTTTCATCACTAACTCCCCAGCTTGGCAACTTCCACTCTACAAAGCAAAAGCTCCCCGTGTTGTTCCACGTCAAGAAGAACCCAGTTTCTAGACAGAACACGTGCACAAGTGATGTGGGGGACATGTTCTGACATCCTCCACCATGGGGGAATCTCCCCAAGAGCTCTATTTTCAGCACTCCTGCTCAATCCCACTAAGTACTTTGCTCATTTGGCATTAGTTGGGTGTTGTTGGGATTTATTGTATTTATTTATTTAAATAAAAATAAGCCGCTGGTTGTTGAACAAGTAAAAATACAGTACTTTCAGATCATGATTAAACCCTTAATCTCTTTTTTTTTGAGAAGAAGCTCAACCTATTCTGGCTCAAATCCCTCAGCATGAATGAATTATTAACTAGCTTCTCTCTGAAGCCATTCAATAACATCCATGTGCTTTTTGAGGTGAACAAACCAGAAATGCAAAGGGCGTCGCAGCAAAGACCTCCTCACAACAGGCAAGATGCCACCTCCCACTCTCCCGTGATGCTTCTAATCCAAGAGTTAACCCTCTCTGAAATATCTCTACAAGGATTTGTTCAACTGATTTGGCACTTTTGGCTTCTTGGACTACTGTGGGGTTGCTGTTTTCTCGGCTACAATTTCCCATCTTTGGTAGAAGCATCTGAGAAATACACTGTTTGAAGTGGATCTTGTATTTGGATGTGCTGAAACACACATTTTATCCCTGTGAGACCTCAGGAAGAACATTCCCAACAATAATTTTTTTCTTTACACTGCCTTTTGCTGTGGACTCATTTTACTACTACTATTTTACTTCATAGTCATAGAATGGTTTGGCTTGGAAGGCAGTTTAAAGATCATCCAGTTCCAACCCATGGGCAGGGACACCTCCCACTAGAGCAGGTTGCTCAAAGCCCCATCCAGCCTGGTCTTAAACACTTCCTTGGATGAGGTGTCCACCACTTCCCTGGAAAACCTCTTCCAGTGTCTCACCACCCCCATTTCTTCCTAATGTCTAACCTAAATCTATCCTGCTCTGGTTTAAAACCATTGTCCCTTGTCCTAGCACCACATGCTCTTATCAGCAGTTCCTCTCCAGCTTTCCTGGAGGTCCCACCGAGGTACTGGAAGGCCACTATAAGGTCTCCCCAGAGACTTTTCTTCTCCAGGCTGAGGAGACCCAACTCCCTCAGCCTGGCCTCATCGGAGAGGTGCCCCAGCATTATTAAACACCCGCAGAACATTTGGATTATTAAACCCAGTGATCCCTTCCATCCATAATGCTGTGTATTTTGAAACACGAAACGATGTGTTTCAGTGAAAAATGTGCACTGTCAAATGAATCTGCTTGCCATTCCAGGCATTTCTGAGGTTTATTAGCTTGCTTTAATTCCACAGTGTCATTGGCTGCACCAAGTTCGTTTCCAAGAACCCTGCCATTTGAAGACCCACTTACCATTCAAGTCAAGGAAAATAACAGGAATGTGAGTTTCCATACCAGGCACAGGAGTCCTAAAATATAAGACAGGGACAACGGCAGCATTTCAACTAATGCAGATTTACCCAGCACACGTACCTTAGGATCCAAGCCCACGGTACATTACATTCAGCAGAGCTGCAATTTTAAGCCAGGCCATTGATAACCTTGGCGAGCGGCTTTATTTTAATTTACCGCTGCGGATTCCAAGCGACTCGACTCAATTGGTATTTCTTTTTATACCAGCTCTCTTAGAAGTATTATATTCTTCGACCTCTGCTTTCAGAAATGGTTTCTCCCTCTAAAATGCTAATAGCACAGCCAAGTTTTATTTACTGCGACACACGGATTTACTGAATGCAGCCCCCTCTGCATTAGTGATGGCAGCGGGGACAGCGGAGTGAGAATCAGAAAATCCAGCATTGTTTTCATTTTCTTAGTTGTTTAGGATCCTTAAGCATGCAAGGCTCGGAGAGGAAGGCCTGACAAGGGCAGGGTTGGCTTCTGACATCCAGTTTAGGACAGAGCTGGGGGTCATCTGCATCAGGAGCAGAAGCACTGGACTGGTTATGTGTGTGGATCACGTCAAACTCCTTAAGCATCAGAGTCTTTAAATTAACAGTGATGCTGCCACGCTACAAAGTTAACACCCTTTCTTACAAAACACACAAGTTTAAGAGTCAAAGCTGCCCTTTAAGGCATCTTTCATACCGTGGAAGAAGGAGTCACCCGATGTGGTGTTTCATCTGGTTTTAAAATGAGATATTCCATGGCCTAGCACTTTTAAGCTACACACCATCAATAAGGTACTAAAAATGAAACGTGAAGCATGAAAGCCCTTAAGGATCCCTGTTGCAATTGTAGCTGTAAGAAAGCAGCCACCTCATGACACACCGGGGCTTGACGGTGAGCAGAAGCAGGCTGGAGTTATGTCATATATAAGGTGCTTGAGTCATACTAAACATTTCCTCTGGTGCAAACGTGTTCAAAACAGATTCTTCCTCGAGTGACTTTCCTTCAGCTTCACCGTTTTCAAGCCTAGCCCAAGGCTTTGATGTGAAAGCTGACACGGTTCTAACAAGTATTTATGTTGCAGAAGTCAAACCAACTTCAGCTTCAAACTCCACGACGCTCAATTCCATCATCTGAAATTTCCATTTCAGAAGGTTGAAAGCAACGGAAGATGAGAGGTTTGAAGTGGAACAACCTTCTTTCCTTACCTGCAGTGGTTACAAGCTGCTACAGTACAGCAATCTCAGCCCAGTCTAGCTTACAGGTTTTCATGTGTAGAAAATGAAGGAGAACCCTTGCTGGCTCGACAGCCTTTGCGCTCAAACCAGGAGGGCACCAAAATGCTCCTGTGGCTGCAGTTTTATTACGACGGAGCAGCCTTTTAAGTGAATGAACTAGGTAATTAACATATTAGCTCATTTTTTTTTTTACAGGGTAAGTGCCATGGTAATAAATATTGATCCTGTTCTCTTTTTTTTTTCAGGAGGCTATAATTACACTCTGATCGATAACAGTATCGTTTAGTAAATAGCATTTCTGGATTTCAGATACACAGCCTAATGAAATAATTTAAGCAAGAGGCCTAATTTTAACAACGCTGCTCATCCAGATTAAGGAAAGGAAAAAATGGCAAGGAGCCAAGCCAGGAACAGCCCATGCATCAGTTTTACATTTCTTCTTGAATATGGCAACGCGCGTTCGTACCACTCCGCCGGAGCTCCGGGGATCCCGCTGCCAGCAGAAGGAACCATGACCGCGTTCCTCTCCTCGGTGAGCGTCAGCCTCATCTCCAAAAGCTGTGCCTCCCGATCTGCATCATCTTCTGTTTTATCTGGAGAAGCAGGATGTCAGTCAGGACAACAAAGAGCATTTCTTACTCGGTGCCTTTATCAAGCGTGGATGCTCTTCTGGCATCCGGAACAGAGTAAAAACCCACTCTGCTCAGAAATTCAGCACACAAAGGAGAAGCACACGGTACATACGAGCAACAAACTGCACAGAATCACTGGATCATTAAGGTTGGAAAGACCTTCCAAGGTCACCAAGTCCATCTATCTACCCAACATTATCAGGACCACTAAACCATGTCCTGAAGTGCCACATCTACATGGTTTTTGAACACCTCCAAGGGATGGTGGCTCCATCACCTCCCTGGGCAGCCTCTTCCAAGGCCTCACCACTCTTTCAGTGTAGAAAGTTTTCCTAATGTCCAACCTAAACCTCCCCTTAAGCCCATTTCCTCTCGTCCTATCATTAGTTATTTGGGAGAAAAGACCAACACCCACCTCACTACAACTTCCCTTGAGGTAGCTGTAGAGAGCAATAAGGTCTCCCTCCAGCCTTCTCTTCTTCAGACAAACAACCCCAGGTCCCTCAGCCACTCCTCACAAGACATGTTCTCCAGACCCTTTACCAGTTTTGTTGCCCTCTCTGGACCCGCTCCAGCACCTCAATGTCTTATACTGTGGTACCCAAATCTGAACACCATAGTCAAGCTGTGGCCTCACCGGTGCTGAGAACAGGGGCACAATTACTTCTCGGAGTAGAGAAGTGCTGGACACACTGCTTTTGATCCAGGCCAGGATGCCCTTGGCCTTCTTGGCTACCTGGGCACACGCTGCTCATGCTCAGCTGGGTGTCCACCAGCATCCCCCAGGTCCTTTTTTTGCCAGGCACTTTCCAGCCACTCCTCCCCAAGCCTGTAGTGTTGCCTGAAGTTGTTGTGACCCAAGTGCAGGACCCGGCACTTGGCCTTGCTAAACCTCACCCCACTGACCTCAGCCCATTGATCCAGCCTGGCCAGATCCCTCTGCAGAGCCTTCCTACCCTCGAGCAGATCAACACTCCTGCTTAACTTGGTGTCATCTGCAAAACTGACAGAGGGTCCACTCGATCCCCTCATCCAGATCATCGATAAAGATATTAAACAGCTGGCCCCAGCACTGAGCCCTGGGGAACACCACTTGGGGACCGGTCGCCAACTGGGTTTAACTCCATTCACCCCAACTAACTTCACAGAGGCTTCTCTAACTTTGGTTCCACTGAGAGCAAATCAGCGCTGAGTTCAGAGACTCAGCTCTCCCCTTCACTTCTTTTCCAAATATTTCAAGGTACTAAGAGAGAGAAAAGCTGTGTGCACGTGGCTGCCTCAACCTACCCCCGTCGTTACCTTCAGTAGCAGTTTGCTTACCGGGCTTCCCCACGAGTTTTTGCAGTTGCTGGTCGAGGTACTCCTGGCGCTTCGTTAAGGCACACAGCCATTTCCGACGGAGCCTCTCCAGATCCCTGTCCTGTAAAGAGGGAAGCACTCGTGGGAAATATTGACCCAGGAAAGCCAAGGCTTCCTATTTGTGGCTTATACATTTCCTCAACCCTTCTGCTCATCCTGTACCCAAGAAGCAGATAAGAAGGAGTAGAGCTTCAGAGTCACTTTGCTCTTCTCTATTTTCTTTCGCACGGGACAACTTGGATAGAAACACGGAATAGCTGGGGTTGGAAGAGACCACAGGAGATTGCTCTGTGCACAAAGGAGAGTCAACCCCAGCAGCTTGTTCAGGGCTACGTCCAGTTGAGATTTTAGTATCTCCAAGGATGGAAACTCCACAGCCTCTCTCGGCAACCTGTTCCAGTGTTTCTTATGTGAAGTGTAGACTCTTGTCTGCTCACTGGATACCACTGAGAAGAGCCCAGCTCTGTCTTCTTTACCCCTTCCCATTTACAAACGTTGACAAGATGCCACCTGAGACTTTTTGCTCTTCTCTAGGCTAAACAAATCCAGTTCTCTTAGCCTTTCTTCACAGGTCCATACCCTTAACTTTCCACATTTTAGCTGAAGTATTTTTGCTTGCCAGCCTGAGGCATCTCTTCCTCTAGCTGTTATCTGTACTACCCAGCTGAACAATCTTCACTTTATACATCATCTTTTGTCCCCAAAGTCATCTAAAACCCTCTAACCACTACTTTGTGGCAAAGCTGGAAACCCCAGGCCTTACCCCTGACTCACCACTCACACTCACTGTTTAGCAGCCTCGTATCAGGAATCCATCCCTGCCCCTCATCACGCCACTGCCCCTTTTTATGGCATTTGCAACAGCCTTTAAACATATTTTTTCTTAAGTGCTCGTGTCCTTCAAAAAAAAACCCCACCTCAGTATCCTGAAGAACACTCGGTTCATTTGTCTCTGGTGTAGAAATGCTGGGAAATGACAAATGATGCTCTACATGCAGGATGTTTGGTGCCACAAAGATGAGCTATCAGCTCTCGGATGCCTTCAGGCAAGGCACTTTTATGGCAATAGCAGTTCAGATTCATTCCGCATCAAACTACAGCGAATACTTTGCCAAGAAAAATGGGAGGATGCAAGAAGAGGAACTACAGTTGTGTGACTCCCCCGCAGACCCCTACGAGCACGCTGGAATCTGTCAGAGAGCATTAAGCCTTACATCTCTGGCTGTACCAAGTTGAGATCTATAATGCAGATGATGTGCTTTTTGTGGAAGTTATTCACAAGAAGGAGAAAACCAGATCACAGATATTGTACCCCATCAGTTCCCCTTTAAGGCTTGTATCACTGTGGTATCAAATGCAAAAACCCCCCCCAAAACCAGCGTGCTGATTTCAACAGTTTTATCACTGCTGTCTTAGGGCTCTAGGAACAGAATCCTTCTTGCTTGATCACTCTGCAGTGTACCCCAGCTCTCGTACACATGAAAGGTTCACAATATGAACCAACTTCAAGGATTTTGACTGCATCTGTGAACACTGCCCTGCCTATGCTTGTTCTTGATAAGGACAATCTCAGCCTACCGCTAGTCTGGACAGAAGGAAGACTCCTTCCCCCCAAAACACCCAAACTGAAAAGCAACTGGATCTTGTTTTGGAAGGACACCTTGTTCTTTCCCTTTCATCTCCCTAATCCACCATCCAGCTTTGTCTCGTGACAACCCACACAACTGTTAAGCTTTTCCCCTCTTCAGAAGACAGGCTCGCTGCATATCCACCCACTACAGCAGAGAGAAAATGCTGATCCTCCTCAAAAAATCTGAAAATGTCCCAAGTTTGTAAGAAGAGAGAATTCAGAATTTTTACCTGATAGCTGTCCATTTCATCCTCTTCTTCCTAGGTGAAAACACACAAAACCATGCTGTTAATTTATTTTTTCTTTTGCTAGCAGGAAACACGTTGAATGTAAAAAGTGTATCTATTTTAAGCAATATTAGCAGCCTCGTATGAAAGTCTGAGCTTAGCAAAGCATGGTCACAGAATTCAAACACACTGACAGCCCCAAAATCATAGAAACATAAAATTCTCCAGGTTGGAAGGGACCTCCAAATGTCATCCAGTCCAACCCCCTTCACTGAGCAGGGACATCTGCAACTAGAGAAGGTTGCTCAGAGCTTCATCAAGCCTCACCTTGAGTGTCTCCAGGGATGGGGCCTCCACCACCTCCCTGAACAACCTGTTCCAATGTTCCACCACCCTCAGAGTAAAGAACTTCTTCCTAATGTCCAAAATTTGCTGCTGTTAGCTCCTCTAAACACAAACTAGAACAATCCAGCGATTATAACAGAAAAAAAACCCCTCATATAAATGTAGCTATTAGATACCTTCATAACTGGAAGCAAGCAGAATGTTTAGATTGCCCTAAGAAAGAGTTATAGCAAAACAACCTGAAACCTGTTGATCCTGGACAGCAACAAAAACCAGGCTGTTTTACTTGTAAGAGTTCAGGATGAATGTGACAGGAAGCACTGAAAAATCAAAGCCTGGCAAAAAGGACTTGAGGTGAGCTTGCTGTAGCATTTAGAGAAGAAACCCTGTAAACATCTAAGCCAGTTCTTAGGGAGTTAGACTAACTCTGTCTGCCACACCAGGAGTCACAATGCAGACCTCCTGACAGGTTGATTCCCATCCTTTCCCGACACAGACATATACAATCATAGGATGGAAGGGTTGGAAGGGACCTCTGGAGATGATGGAGTCCAACCCCCCTGCCAGAGCAGGGTCACCCAGGGCAGCCCACACAGGAACAGATCCAAGGGGGGCTGGAAAGGCTCCAGAGCAGGAGACTCCACAGCCTCTCTGGGCAGTCTGGGTCAGGCTCTGGCACTCTCACAGGGAAGAAGTTTCTCCCCATGTTGAGGTGGAAAGTCCCATGTTCCAGTTTGTGACCATTACCTCTCGTCCTATTCCAGGCACCACTGACAAGAGCCTGGCCCCTTCTCCTTGCCCCCCACCCTGCAGAGATCTGGAACCATTCCTAAGATCCCCTCTCAGGCTTCTCTTCTCCAGGCTAAACAGCCCCAGGGCTCTCAGCCTTTCCTCCTCAGAGAGATGTCCCAGTCCCTTCAGCATCCTCATAGCCTCTGCTGGACTCTCTCCAGTATTTCCCAGTCCCTCTTGAATGGGGGAGCCCAGAACTGGACCCAATACTCCATCTATGGTCTCCCTAGTGCAGAGTAGAGGAGGAGGAGAACCTCCTCCTTCATCACCTTTCATTCTTGACACTCATCACAAGCAGAGCCACCCGCAAGGAGCGGAAGCGCCGCTCCCGCGCAGCGAAGGAGGACTCTGCCCCTCGCTGACATTACTTACCTATTAAAGTCATAACGAGCCACGGGGGTCTACTTTTGTGCCTTAATAACGAAAGTAAAAACTTAGCTAAGCTTCATAGACGAGGCATTTTCTCACCTCAAGGTCCTTTACATTCCATAGGTAGTGATTTACGGAACCACAGAAAACGTTAAGGGTTGGAAGGGATCTGAGAAGATCATCTAATCCAACCACCCCCTTCCAGAGCAGGACCACCTACAGCAGGTATACTCTAATAAACACTAAGAAAGGGCCTGAAAATCCAGCTGCTCAAGTGAGAAGTCCTATGGTAAGCAACAGGAGTAATGAAAGGCAGGTTCCAAGGGCCCGTGGTGTCAGACACAACTCACTAGTCGCTCTCTCGAGCGGAGCGTGAAGTCTTTCTTCTTGACAGAACGTAGACTTTTGTGGGCTGCCAGCTCTGTCAGCCACGGCTGGAACTGGGCAAAGGATCAGCACTGGGGAAGGAACAGGGTGAGACAGGCAGGCAGCTCACCTGGGACTTGGCACCTTAGGAAAGAGGCTAAAAGAGGCACGGGACTGCTGTGGGTGAGGAATGGCTTTCAAGCTGAATTTGCCAGAATCAATCAGAATCTGTCTCAAGAGAGAGGAGTCTCTTAAGCAACTTGCTCCTTTTGATGGGAGAGACACAACAGTTTACTTGGCTCTGGGGGACGTGGGTATCAGGGTCTGCGTTGGGAAGTCCACAGCAGAAGCAGAATGGGGAATAAAAGCAACATCTGCCTAGGATGCTGCTGGAAACTGAGATCTCTGCAAAGGTAGAAAAAAAAAAACCCCAATCCCCTTTTTGTGCTCCTGCCACACGAGGGGCAAGGGATTGCTGTCGTCAGGACACAACAAAAAAAACCCAACTGTCTTGGACCTCACAAAGGGAAAAACACTCGTGGTTAAGCAAAAGAATGGGAGCAGACACGCGCTGAAGCTGAGTCTGTCAACAGGGTGAACATCACGGCAAGCTGGGAGGTGTCCCAAAAACTACTTGACATTTAGTTGGCCTTGTGTCAAGCAGGGCAGCTAATCAAGCAAGTTGAGAGACTTGCTTCTTCTCTTGCACCAGATTCTGGCTTCCCAACTCAGGGGAGGGACTAAATTTTCATTTGGCTCGTGGGGGGAAATGTCAAACTGCACGAGAAACCGATAGAAGCATCTCAGCAACACAATCCCCAAGACCACTTCAGTATACTGCCAGTTTAAAATGAGATGCAGTGCTTCTGAGGTTGTCAAACAACAGGTCAACATATAGAATCATGGACTTGCTTAGGTTGGAAGAGATCTTTAAGACTCTCAAATCCAACAGTTCCCCCAGCACTGCCAGGGCACCACTGCCCCCTGGCCCTCAGCACCACAGCTCCACGGGGAGCTTGGAAACCCCTCCAGGGATCACAGGGGCTCCACCCCTGCCCTGGGCAGCCTGGCACAGCCCTGGGGAACCCTCCAGGGGCTGCAAGAAATTGTTCCTCAGCTCCAACCTAAACCTGCCCTGGGGCAACTCCAGGCCGGTTCCTCTTGTGCTGGGGCTTGTTCCTTGGGAGCAGAGCCCGACCCCCCTGGCTCCAAGCTCCTGTCAGGAGCTGTCAGAGCCAGAAGGTCTCCCCTCAGCCTCCTCTGCTCCAGGATCAACAAACCCAGGTCTCTTAGCTGCTCCTCACCAGACTAGTGTTCCAGCCCCTTCCCCAGCTCTGCTGCCCTTCTCCAGCTCCTCAATGTCCTTCTGGGATTGCGGGGTCCAAAACTGACCCCACGATTCCAGTGCCCAGTCCAGGTGGACAATCCCTGCCCTAGTCCTGCTGGCCACACCAGTGCTGATCCAAGCCAGGATGCTGGTGGCCTTCTTGTCCAACTGGGCACATGCTGGCTCATCTTCATATACCACAGGCCAATAACTGGCTCTTGTAATTCTAACATGTGTAACTCAGCACTATTTGGGTTTATGTTGCATTGCTTTATTTTAACCTGAATGCTCAAAATTGCTGCCATATCTAACATTTGAAGTAAAATCTGCTAGATAAACTCCTAATGAATTGTAGAAACTTTGGCATTTTCTTTTCTTCTGTGAATGCTGCTTTTGGGATAGGAAAAAAAAATCCCAACACCTGAAGAGACACAGAAGGCAGTCTTACAAAACGTTATTTTTTGGCCACAGAAAATTACTTTTCATTACGAGGAAGATCCTCCATGGCACTTTCTGAAAGACAGACTTTAAATTCTAATTCCATCAAGTCAATTCTGATGATTCTTCTCAATATGGATTTATACACCTCAGAAGCAGGCTCAAAAACTATCCCCCAACCCAAAACCTGAAACAAATGGGGCTGCCTCCAACTGCCACAAACTCAGGACATCACCTTATGCTTTTGTATGCCTTGGAAACAGGAATATTCAGTCTCTTACCGGATAATTCTCAAGGACTTTCTGTGACTTGGCATGTTTTATCTGAACGCAGCCAATGCCAACAGATAAGATTGATTCCTCCATCAGCGGCAGGGTCCCAGATTCCTGGACAGATCTCACTTCGACCTGAATTCGTCGAGATTGCCCCTGCCCAAAAGAACAATTGTCAATGCTTGGCTCAAAAGAATATAAACCACTGAAAGCTTAAGGACAGAAGGACCTCTACTGGCAGCGACTTGCAAGCAACATTATGTTTTTATTTTGTGAAGACCAAAGAGGCGAGGACTGCGACCTCAATGACCCTGCCTTCCAGAGATGCTCCTTCTGTTGCAAGGATTTATCTATTTACAGAATAAAAACCCCTCTGTTTGGCATTTAGCAACTCCCCAGTTTGCTTTTGTGGAGGGTTTTCAAACCATACAGTCAGAGGAGTTTGTTTGTAATACTTCTGAATGGGATCTCTTCCCCATCTATAAAAGAGGAGAGAAAAACAATCTCATTCCGTGAGCTACTGGAATTTCAGGGAGTTTTTGATTCAAATTTCTTACCCACCAATGCAGCAAAGCTCATGGCTCTTTAGTAAAATGTGCCAGGAGAATAAATAAATAAAAATTAAATATCAAAGCCGTTGTGGAGTTTGGAGGGCAGCCTGTATCTAACTTCAACTAATTCCTGGTGTTCCCTGGGCAATACCCTACCACTTAAAAACTGTGAACTACTTGGTTGAGCATTAACAAGTTCATGAGTGTAGAATTCAAAGAACAAAGCCAGTGACTGGCTGGAAGGATCAAATCAAGGGGAACTCTGGACCTCTTTAGAAAATAATTAAGTTCAGTGGAGATTGATGCCCCTACCACCAGGGAGCAGAAGATAACCCAAAGATTACAGGTAAGCCTTTGATCACCGTTACATCTGAGCTCACGCACCCTGGCAGTTCCACAAAACATGGAGAGAACTCCACATGCTTCCACTTTATGTCCATTTTAGACACGTGCTGGTTTTGGCTGGTGTAGAGTGAAATTTCTTCACGGTAGTTTGGGGTTTGTGCTGGACCGTGTTGAGCTCTGGGATGTTTTCTTACACAGAGTTAAAGCCTTTTCTGCTCCTCACCCCACCAATGAGTAGACTGGGGGTGCACAAGAAGCTGGGAGTGGACACAGCCAGGACAGCTGACCCCAACTGACCAAAGAGATATTCCAGACCATCTGACACCATGCTCAGCAGAGGGAAGAAGAAGGAAGGGGGGATGTTCAGAGCAATGGTTTTTGTCTTTCCAAATCACCGTTATGTGTGATGGAGCTTGGCTCTCCTGGAGATGGCCAAACACCTGCCTGCTGATGGGAAGAGGTGGATGAATTCCTTGGTTTGATTTGCTCGCGTGTGAGGCTTTTGCTTTACCTCTTAAAATGTCTTTATCTCAACCCATGAGTTTTCTCACTTCTACCCTTCCTGTTCTCTCCCTCATCGCAGCAGGATGGAGTGAGTGAGCAGCTGGGTGGGTCTCAGTTGCCAGCTGGGATTAGACCACAACACAGTATCATAGAATCATGGAATGGTAGGGGTTGGAAGGGACCTCTGGTTGGAAGGGACCTCTGGAGATCGAGTCCAATCCCCCTATATATAATATTATTTTTTGTGTCTTAAGCTTGACTGTTCCTTGGGCACCATCTTTTTCTCATACAAACCAGAAGCTTCTGAGCTTTCCACAGCTTGTTTCCAGAGCTGAAATCCTGCACATGCCACCTTACCTGTCTGAGCTGGAAGATGCCTCCTGTGCATACGTCCTTGGCAGGAGTCACCTCGACTGGGCAGTATTCCCCATTCTCATTCAGCTCAAGAATTTGAACCCAGAGTTCTACTTTCCGTGTTACTTCACTCCACCTGAAAAACATGTCAAATACTCTTTCTTACTTTTTTTTTTTTATTCCACAAAGGAAAAAACCTCAAAGCATTAGCTCAGACTGAAGAAACAAAGGGACACTTCAACAGATGCTCCATTTGTGAGTATATAGGGTTACGAGATGTTGAGAGCTTATAAATCTTACTGACAACTGTTTTAATCAAACAAGAGAAGGAAGCCTTTTCTTGAATCCAATACAAACCCCAATTCCACTTCAGTTTAAGATTTAAGCTCTGGTTGCAACTTGTGCTACAGAAACGCAGTGTTGTCAGTGCTATCAGGTTCATACAGGAGAGAGCAGAATGAAATGTTGACATTGTCTCACAAGCTTTTGAGATTCGGGGCACTTCCCTGAACTTCATCATACTCCTGCCTTCTCTCCAGTTCTTAGAAACACAGAATGCCTTGGGTTGGAAGAGACCACCAAAGGACATCTGGTCCAACCCCCCTGCGCTAAGTAGGGACATCTGCAAGTAGAGCAGGGTGCTCAGAGCCTCATCAAGCCTGATCTTGAACATCTCCAGGGATGGGGCCTCCACCATCTCCCTGGGCAACCTGTTCCAGTGTTCCACCACCCTCAGAGTAAAGAACTTCTTCCTAAAGAGCTTAAATAAGAAATTGCCACTTTTGTAGTACTTCAAAAATACAAAGGAAGGAGATAGTTCCTCTTCAGCTACCCAACGTAACTCATTATTTTATAGCATCCTTTTTAGACCTTCTCTTTGCTGTATTTTCTAAAGGTTGGACTAGATGATCCTTGAGGTCACTTCCAACCTGGCATTCTATGATTCTATATTTTCCTGGCTTTTCTTTTAGAATTCCCTATGTAAAGCTGAATCCTCAACACAAGCTTAGGCTGGAGGTAAGAAGAGAAATAGCTGCCAATAAATTAAGGTGCAGAGCTGCCTTCTAATTGGAGAGGCAAAACAACTTATATTTTGAAAACACTCCTAAGCTCACTCTGGGGACAACAACAAAAAAAAGCAACCCCCTTCTCTGCCTGGATTATCACACTGTTGCATATTCACTCCAGTTGAAGTAACTAGCAATACAGCTCTTCCAACGATACAGCGATGGCTTTTCATGGCCAAGAATGAACTGGGAGTCAGAACTTGAATAAATATATCAGTGTGCAGTCAGAACAGCATCTTGCTGGTTTAGACTCGATAGCTCTTTCTGGTGCAGACTAGGCTAACAAGGTTCAGGGAAATCATCAGCTTGCTCCTTTGTAAAATGCTACTCCTGCACCTGAGTTTGCCTCAATAAAAGGGACTCGAAAGTCTTTCAAGTTTCACCACTTTTAATGTACCTGCAATGTCACTGCATAATCACAGAACCATAGAATGGATGGGGTTGGAAGGGAGCTCTGGAGATGATGGAGTCCAACCCCCCTGCCAGAGCAGGGTCACCCAGGGCAGCCCACACAGGAACAGATCTGGGAGGGGCTTGGAAGTCTCCAGAGAAGGAGACTCCACAGCCTCTCTAGGTAGCCTGTTCCAAATTTGAAACAGAGATGGGTATCTCTCCTCTTTCATTTTTTTAAAGCCTACTGACACATCACACGGTGTTTGTCCAACAAATGGAGTCTATTTAGTTGAACAGATACAGCCTCAAAACACACGTTCAGCTATCTTCAGTTCAAAACTGGACTACTCCATCCCAAACCTGCTTCAAAACTGGGCACCTCAAACAGTATTTTTTCCAAAACTCTAAACCAAGGACCTATTCCCCATAGTTACCTGTCACGAAGGCTGCGTGTTTTGGCTTGAATTATTCCCAAATCCCACAGGGCTGGATTTTTGCGGTCACCGCTCTGCTTGTGCCCAAAAACTTCAATGGCCAAAGCCCCATCATAAAGATGTTCCATGAAGTCTTCGGAAATATTGACGGAAACTTCCTGTGTGTAAGCAACAAACGGGTTGATTACTGCAACTACACAGTGACTTAGGTGTAGAGATTTGCTGTCCTGACTTTAAGGATGTAGTAAAGTCACCCTGGTCCCCCAAGACACAAAGGCAGAACTGCCACCTCGGATTGTAAAATCAGGATGCAAGGTGAAGATAAAAGGTTTGCTGAAGATTAAAATCTATACAGAGCTGAAAAATGACCACGTGCTGTTCCAAGTCCTGATCTAATGGTCAAAAAATATGTATTAAAAAAATTCCTATGTTCTGGTGTTCATCATCAGGACAAATCAAAACTCATCAGAAGGTATCTTATCTAGTTTACAAATGGTAAGTGGAATAAATTGCTCAGTGTAATGAGAAATGATAGAAAGAATGAGATGAGAAGTCAGGTGATGGGCTGCCATTCTTCAGAGCTGACTTTAGATATCTCTATTAACAATGCCACTTGGTTGCTCCAAAGTCAATGGGAAGATGTAATCTGCCCATGACCTGTTCGTGTTCAAAACCTGCATCAGGATAACAGGAATCATGCCCCAGGACAGGGACATTTCTCTCCACCACATCAGAGTGTAGAGTGATCAACTCAGATATGGACATCAAAGGTACTGAGATGAATATCACTCTTCCATTCACACTCTGCAGCGTTTTTACTGTGGGTAAACTCTAACCCAAGTCTCTCTGCTGAAGTTTGCTTTCCTTTATGAATCCACCATCTTCATCTTCTGTGACTTTTGTACAAGTGAACAGCGTAGAACAAACTTCTATGGACTCTGAAGATCATAGAATTATAGAAAACTTTTGTTTGGAAGAGATCTTTAAGACTCTCAAGTCCATCTGGTAACCCAGCACAGCCAAGGCACCACAAAACCACGGCCCTCAGCACATCTCCATGGCTTTGAAACTCCTCCAGGGATCATGGGGACTCCACCCCTGCCCTGGGCAGCCTGGCACAGCCCTGGGGAACCCTCCAGGGGCTGCAAGAAATTGTTCCTCAGCTCCAACCTAAACCTGCCCTGGGGCAACTCCAGGCCGGTTCCTCTTGTGCTGGGGCTTGTTCCTTGGGAGCAGAGCCCGACCCCCCTGGCTCCAAGCTCCTGTCAGGAGCTGTCAGAGCCAGAAGGTCTCCCCTCAGCCTCCTTTGCTCCAGGCTCAACAAGCCCAGGGCCCTCAGCCGCTCCTCAGCACCCTTGTGCTCCAGCCCCTTCCCCAGCTCCGTTGCCCTTCTCTGGCCACGCTCCAGCCCCTCAAGGCCCTGCTGGGAGGGAGGGAGGGGCCCAATCCTGACCCCAGGATTCCAGGGGCAGCCTCCCCAGTGCCCAGTGCAGGGGGACGGTCCCTGCCCTGCTCCTGCTGGCCACATTAGTGCTGATCCAAGCCAGGATGCTTGTGGCCTTTTTGGCCACCTGCCTGTTGTTGTTCAAGGATTTCTTATTAAAAATGGTATTATAATGCATGCAAAGAGGCAACTAAAACCGTTATGCAAACATAAACTTGCTTTTCCTGCCTGCAGTTTGATTAATAACATGGAAGATTAATTTACATTGCAGTGATCGAAGACCACCATGCACCGTGGCTCCTTGCTGATGGAAGATAAGGATGGATCCACCTCAGGTGCAACATTCACTGGCTCCAGCTGATCCCAGAATGTATATTTGCAGAACACAAAGTTGGAGAGGTGCTGTGGCAAACCTGTAGCCTGCAGTATTTTAATCTGGAGAAGAGATGAGAAAAAAAGGTAGAACACTTACTCAGTAGGCATAGAATTAGAAAACTTAGAATCATAGAATGATTAACGTTGGAAACATCCTTCAAGATCATCAAGTCCAACTGTCTACTAGATATTATCATGACCACTAAACCATGTCCTGAAGTTCCACATCTTTTGAACCCCTCCAGGGATGGTGACTCCACCCCCTCCCTGGGCAGACTGTGCCAAGGCCTCACCACTCTCTCAGGAAAGATGTTTTTCCTCATATCCAACCTAACCTCCCCTGGTGTAACTTAAGCCCATTTCCTCTTGTCCTATCCCTGGTCACCTGAGAGAAGAGACCAAGAACCACTCCACTACAGCCTCCCTTCGGGGAGCTGTAGAGAGCATCTGCCAGAACAAGGTTACTCCGTTCCACTGCAAAGGGTTCCAAAAAAAATAAAACTAAAAGCAGCAAACCAAAAAAGTTTACATTGGAAACCAGATGTTGAGTGCATCAGCTAAAAGTCACCACTAGATGTCACCAGGCACATATTTCTGGGGAGTAAAAGCCAAAGGGATGAATTTTACAAACACCCCAAAAGCATTTTTGTCATTTTTAATGGGGTGATGCACGAAACCCATTGTGATTGAAGAGGAATTCAAGAACAGTCTCAGACTTCTACCCGAACTGGCTCCTTCATTCTGCAACATCCTTGGTTTAAGCTCCTACCTGTCCTTATTCTGTGAAGCTAGAAACAGTGCAAAATTAACCCCACCAATGCCTGTCCCCTCTTTTGCAAAATCAAGGCCAAATAGAAACAAAATGTTTTGAATCCACCTTTTGATCTAAACAAAGCCATCGTATTCACCCGACTACTAAAAGAATTCTGTTATCCCTCTGTCAAATGAATCACAGAATCACAGACTGCTAGGGGCTGGAAGGAACCTTGAAAGGTCACCTAGTCCAACCCCCCTGCCAGAGCAGGGTCACCTAGAGCAGCCCACACAGGAACAGATCCAGGTGGGTTTGGAAAGTCTCCAGAGCAGGAGACTCCACAGCCTCTCTGGGCAGCCTGGGCCAGGCTCTGGCACCCTCACTGTGAAAAAGTTTCTCCTCATGTTTACCCAAAACCTCCCATGTTCCAGCTTGCACCCCTTGTCCTATCACTGGACATCCCTGAGCAGAGCCTGGCTCCATCCTCCTGACACTCACCCTTTCCATATTGATAACCATCCCTGAGGTCACCCCTCAGGCTCCTCTTCTCCAAGCTCCAGATCCCCAGCTCCCTCAGCCTCTCCTCAGCAGGGAGATGTTCCACTCCCTTCACCATCTCTGTGGCTCTGAGCTGGACTCTTTCCAGCAGCTCCCTGTCCTTCTTCAACTGAGGGGCCCAGAACTGGACACAATATTCCAGATGTGGCCTCACCAGGGCAGAGTAGAGGGGCAGGAGAACCTCTCTCCACCTACAAACCACATCCCTGTGATCCACCCCAGGATGCCATTGGCCTTCCTGGCCACAAGGGCACATTGCTGGCTCATGGTCACCCTGCTGTCCACCAGGACCCCCAGGTCCCTTTCCAACAGGTCAGTCCCTAGCCTATACTGGTACCTGGGCTTGTTCTTTCCCAGCTGCAAGGCTCTACACTTGCCCTTGTTATATTTCATTAAATTCCTCCCTGCCCAACTCTCCAGCTGTTAAGATCCCATTTGCTAAACTTCTATAGCACTTGGGATCCTCAGGAGCATATGTTTCCTGTCACAACACCCCACACTGCTTGTGAGCACATGGAGCACTATGGGATGGGATAAAAACTGAAAGAGGAATACAATTGCCCCCAGATTGTTCACGTTGTCCAGAAGCCAGCCAAGTTGGGGACCACTCCTTATAGTGGCTTTTGCCTCCCTCCTGCCTTGTGTTTCACTATGACACAGAATTGCTAGCAAGTGCTCCCTGCTAACTTTGATTGTTAATACCTGGATGTAGCTCACAAAATATTGACTATTTAGAGAGAGAAATACCGAGGGAAAACGACTCACACAACAGTGAGAGTTTATCAGATTATTCCTCTTCATATCCTCTTTTTGAATTGGCTATTGTAGCTCTGATCCTGGTGCACAGAACCTCCATCTCTTCCAAAACTACAATAAACTTTTTGGGGTAAGACTGTAGGGATATATGGTTTAAAGAATACTTTGCAGTCTTAGGTATAACTCAACTATTTGCCTTTTTTTGTGGTTGTTCAATCCTAAAACGTCAACATAGTCACTCCATGAGTTTAAAGACAGGACTCTGCCTACGTAGCTGCATTCTGGAAGTGAACGTGGTGCATGAGACATTCAACATCTGGAAGCCAGTGCACCAGGGATCTTCTCTAAGACTTGAGATAGAAAGAGAGAAGGTTGCTCAGAGGTTGGGATATCTCTGAAACTCACCCTGCAGACAAGTTTTCTCTCTTGAATGTCATTTTCATTTGAATAGTCTGGACTATCCTCACCTCCAACCAACCTTTCGTCTATCTCTCCACTCACTCGAACAACTTCAACGTGGAGACGACCCGAGACCTGAGAAGAAAGGACCAAGAATTACCTGTGTGCCAGAAAAACAATGACAAGCTCATCCCTTTTCAGGTAACTCCAACTACTGCTGTTTCCAGGCTGTAAACAGCCAACATTTTACTCCTTGCTATTGTTCAGCACTGTGCAGTGGTTGCATCAGATGAAGAACGCTCTGGAGCAAGAATCAAAGAGCCTTTGTTGTAAAAGCATAAAGAGATCAGCCATGAGAGTGGCTTTGGGAACAGCATCCTCCCATCTCACGTCTCTAGAGAGTCTGCAAAGTGTGATGCAGAGAATGCTGCCTGCTATGCTCTACCTGCCTTTGCTCTTACAGTATAGATTCAAGAGCCTACTATTGATGGTAGCCAGTGAAAACCAGTGGAGCTATAGCTCCTACTTGTCCTGCTCCGTATTTATTATGGGCTGCTTCACTCAGAAAGGTGCTCACAACGCTTTCTCCTTTCCCAGACACAATGCTGGAGTTTAGAGCTGCCTAAACAACTCTAGTCAGGCATTATTGGATTTGCATAATTCCAAACTGTGAGCAAAGAGCTTGTGCACAAGAAACTGGAAGATATTTACTGTCTGCTGGTAACAAGAGCCACAGGCTGTAATTAAGCAGTTGAGTAAGATTAGATTACAGAAGACAGACAAACCTCTCCCTTCTGATTGATGATCGGAACAGCGTATTGTAGTTTCACATCATAGAACAGGCACTCCAGAAAAACATTGGCTACTCCAATAAGGCTGTGGTTTTCCTGCTCGTCGTAGAACGGATCGGCTCGCCTGAAGTAAGATCTCATCACCTTCAACCAAACCCAGGACAACGTGAGAAAAGGCAGCTTTGCAGCAGCTTCCAAAGTACTGCACAACCAGCCCGGTGAGAGAAAACTGGACTCCAGCAAGAGGCCAGAGCAGATCACAACGAGAAGAATGGAAAGCTGCATTTCACTTGGGATTGAGTGCAAGCCCTGTCCTCTGGAGGTTGTCAGACTCAGCCTGAAAGTCAACTGCTGTTGTGTTTACTGACTGCTTCTTATCGTGTGCTCGGGTCTGTCACCGAACTATGCATGCAAACAAGCACCCAAGTGACAAGATAAGGGTTAATGAAATGCTGAAGATCTGCATCAGTACCAGGAAAAAGCAAAAGCTCAGGAAAACTTATCTCTTACATACTCCCTCCCTGCCCCCTCTCCTGAACCAGATGATTTTCTCACATCTACTTAATTAACAGGGATGTAATTCTGTCAGCACCATCACTGGAGTCATTTTTACTTACTGGGTTGTCTTCCTCACAGTCTTTCCACTCCTGGTAAAGATCCCTCATATCTACCAGTCGATTCTCCAGCTTTTCCAGTGACCAAATCTGCTTGCCTTTCCCCTTCCTTCTCACCTGAATAGCTGGCTCGCTGAGAATTGCACCTCTCTGTGAAACAATTAGAGAGATATCAGTAAGGGATTCTTGTCCCAACAATGACAAAACAGTTTAGAACCAACACAAAACTAAGAACTTCTTTGGCAAAAGCTTGGAATTTGTTCTTTTTTCAGCTTGAGCAACCAAATTCAAGCGTGACAAACTCTGGAGTTCAGCTGTCACAGTATATTCGTGCTTGGTTTCCTTGTGCAGTCTAATCACAGCTCTGGGCACTGGTTTCCACGGATGTTCACCTTACATAACTGTTAGAAATAGGAAGGTTTATCCTCAAGTTACAGCAGGCCTGGAGTTCCAGCTAAGGTTACTACTGTCCCCAACGTGCCACTAGTGCAGGCACTTAACCCTCTTTATCCTCCTGTTTCGAGATGTGCCAGAAGACTGCAAGAAAAACGAGCAGTCGAGGGAAACTTCCAAAGCAGCTGATGGAAAAATCTCATCCTGGAATAAAATACAGCTACTGCACTAACACCACCAACAAAATATTGAGCTGACCTCAAGAACAGAAGTAATACCAGGTAGCTGAGGTAGCCAGCCTGAGAAGTTTGGGTTCGGTTCCCTCCTTCCAAAATTCCTAAGATGCCTGGAGCAAAGAATCCAACTCCTCTCCGCTCCAGTTGCTCCCTGCACAATGGGCATTTTCTCTGCTCACCAGGATGACAAACCTCCCCAAGGTGATGCTAAATACTTGAAAGAGATGTTACCTGACCCGCAGAGATTTTATCACCCTGCCACAGCAGCAGGAGTGACCTTCACCACCAGTGAAATGGCCTTGCACCAAAACACTTCTCAGGAAGCCAGATTTTCCAGGTGACATAAAGATCAGGCTGTCAGAGCTGTGTTTAATGCCCATGAACTATCTGCACCATTCAAATCAGCAGATAACAAATACTATCGCCGAGGGGCAAACTTGCTGGACAACTCTTGAGTTCCAGTAGGGTTTTACTTTACCTTACAGTTAGCATTAAGGCTTGAAGCTGGGATCTGGAGGGTAACTTTATACTCTGTCCTCTTGTCCAGCTCCTCTCCGATAAAATTGGCTTCTCTCACGTACAAATTGGCTTTCACGATCTGCTCTCGCAGCTTCCTCAGGCTGTGGGTCAGCATTTCTTCTCTAAAAGGAAGGGATTTGGAGGGGGAAAGACAGGAAACATCATGGCATTTCAGTACTGAAAGCGAGTGCAGGACAAATGATGACTTGGCTGAAAGGAGTCTTAACATTCAGCTTCTGAACACAAAAAATCAGGTGGACCACACTGCATTTCCTCTGGGGAAAAACCCCAATATTATCTGTATTCATTTAGCAATATGAACACCAGCAAACTGGTGGCTTTGGAGGCTTCTCCACGTATAGGCTGAATAGTCAGCTCTTGTGTGGGTTATTCCAGAGTTTCCCCACCACTGATGTTGATGTTCCACCTTTGAGGGCAATGTTTATTCAGACACCATGACCCCACTTGCTCACTGGACTTCCTGGCAACTGTGCAGCACAGGAATCTGGTACCACAGAGTATTCCAGGAGAACACAGCTAACACCTTAGAATCATGGAATCGTGAAATGGGTTGGGTTGGGAGGGACCTTTCAAAGTCACCTCATCCAACCCCCCTGCAGGGAGCAGGGACATCTGCAGCTAGAGCAGGGTGCTCAGAGCTCATGGTGCCAGGGATGGGGCAGCCACCACCTCTCTGGGCAGCCTGGCACAGGCTCTCCCCACCCTCAGCACCAACAATTTTTCCCTTCTCTCCACTCTAAATCTCCCTCTTTTAGGTTAAAACCATTACCCCTTGTCCAGTTGCAACGCAAATATTTTCCATTTCCAAAGGTGCTTCTCTAGCCATATATATATGATTTGTATTTTCTCATTACAAGGTCTTTACCATACTCATTGCTTTAGGGCAAAGTTTCACCTTCCTCCTGCAGCTGCTCTTTCTGACCCCTAGTATTGGAAAAGATCATTTAGAGGTTGAAGTAAAGAACCTCAGCACAATTGCCTAGGGAGAGGCAAAGAGGATGGTGGCCCTTCTATGGTTATTAAACAGTTCTTGCAACGTGCAGGATCAAAATTCTTTATATCATCCTCTTAGGCCCTTTTTTTTTCTGCACTCTTCTGGTTGCCACGACCTGCCCAGGTCAGGCAGTTGGTTGTGAGTCAAGAGGAAAAATAACCTTCCAGCAGCTGAGTCACAGAAGAACAAACACACAGAAGAGTCCCAAAATTTTCTCCAACCACCTCATCTATGGTCAAATTTCTTGCCAATCAGGGTAGAGTTTCTCCTTAAGAACAAAGCAGGCACTTGTTCTTTCTCATCTTTTCTAGCATTACAGGTCTGATTGTTCTCAGACTAATATTTTCACCGTGCCCTCCCCAACCTCCCGCAGGAGTCCTCTCAGACATCTGGTAGAGGTGTGCAATGCAACTGAAATCTTACAAAACTCTCTAGCACTGAAGAGCTTTACATGTATTCAGGAAGTTTGCCCATGATACGAAACTGGGAGGAGTGGCTGACACACCAGAAGGTTGTGCTGCCACCTAATGAGACCTAGGCAGGCTAGAGAGCTGGGTGAAGGTGAACTTCATGAAGTTCAATAAGGACAAGTGTAGAGTCCTGCATTTGGGGAGGAATAACATCAGGGACCAGTACAGGTTAGGGGTTGTCCTGCTGGAAAGCAGCTCCATGGAGAAAGACCTTGGAGTCCTGGTGGACAGTAAGTTCTCCATGGGACAGAAGTGGGCCCTTGTGGCCAAGAGGGCCAATGGTCTCCTGGGGTGCATGAAGAAAACTCTGTCCAGGTCTAGGGAGGTTCTCCTGCCCCTCTGCTATGCCCTGGTGAGGCCACACCTGGAACACTATGTCCAGTTTTGGACTCCCCAGTTTCAGAGAGAAAGGGATCTACTGGAGAGACTCGGACAGAGGCTACAAGGAAGATTAAGGGACGTGACTATCCGTCCTATGAAGAAAGGCTGAGAGAACTAGGGCTGTTTAGTCTGGAGAAGACTGAGAGGGTGTCTTATTAATGTCTGTAAATATCTGAGCGGTGGGTGTCAAATGGAAGGGGCCAGGCTCCTTTCAGTGGTGACCAGTAATAGGACAAGGAATAATGGGCATAAGCTAGAACATAGGAAGTTCTACCTCAACATGAGGAGAAACTTCTTCCCTGTGAGAGTGCCAGAGCCTGGCCCAGGCTGCCCAGAGAGGCTGTGGAGTCTCCTGCTCTGGAGCCTTTCCAGCCCCCCCTGGATCTGTTCCTGTGTGGGCTGCCCTGGGTGACCCTGCTCTGGCAGGGGGGTTGGACTCCATCATCTCCAGAGCTCCCTTCCAACGCCTACCATTCTAAAATTCTCTGAACTCTCCTGCTGCTCAGGTTTCATTACCCACCTCTCCTCTGCCCACTGCCGTAAGCGTTGCTGAGCACTGGGCGAGTGAAAGGAGAACCTGTCCATGCTGCGGAAATGCTGCTTCTCTGGAGACAACCTCCTCCGTAACTGCTCCAGCTCGTGCTCGTACATCAGCCTCTGCCGTTCCAGCGCCGACCTCTTCTCCTCTTCGTGTTGCTGCTCCAGGCTTTGCAGGATTGACTGCATCGGGTCTAAGCAGAGGGTGCAAACCAAGAGGTTGACTTCTGGGGGTCAAATACTTGGTAACCATCAAACTGAGCAGAAGCAGTCATGGAATGAACACGGGGCAGAGACAAGGGACTCGGGAATACGAGATCCATCGTACGTTCTGCTACAGGTACCCTGTAGGACCTTGGCCAAAGCACAACTTGCTAACAGAGTTAGCATGTAAAAGGAGGAAGAAATTACATTCTTGTGGCAAGGCGTATTAAAAAGAAAATGCTGCTGAGCTGTGGAGCAAAATAAACATCTACAGAACAGACTGGATGGATGATTTAAGTGAGTTAAGAAAAGGGAAAGACCAAGTGGAAAAAAACTTCCTCCTGTTTCCCAAAAGAATGTCATTCTGGGATAGCTACCTAAGACCACAAAAACTAAAGAAGATGGTTTCAGAGACAGAAATTCCTACAGTTCATGCCTGAGTGAGATGTAACACAAGAAAAATAAACAACCAAGTGAAACCCCTTTGATTTGAGGCTGCAGTTCCACCAATATTCCACTTCTGGCTTTGCTCTCGACAAGAACTGCCAAACTAAACACTCTGTGGTGGATTTTTTTCCCCCCTTCAAGTGCAAAACTGGCTACAATGAGTCATTCACAAAAATACTTTCTCCAGTAGGAAGTCATAAGGGAAGAAGTCTATGGTTGGGAGTTCCTGAAGTTGGAACCTTGTATTCTGGATGTATTTCCAATAATCTTCTGCTGTGAACAGAGCTAAATCTGGCTGGTGTTGGTCACAAGTGGTGTCCCCCAGGGTTCAGTGCTGGGGCCTGTTCTCCTTAATATCTTTATTAATGATCAGGGTGAGGGGATTGAGTACCCTCAGAAGATGTGCAGATGACACCAAGCTAGGTGGGTCTGTTGATCTGCTGGAGGGTAGGGAAGCTTTACAGTGGGACCTGGCCAGGTTGGGTCAGTGGGCTGAGGTTAATGGCATGGGGTTCAACAAGGCCAAGTGCCAGATCCTGCACTTGGGTCACAACAACCCCATGGCAACCTACAGACCTGGGGATGTGTGGTTGGAAAGCTGCAGGCTGGGAAAGGACCCGGGGGTATTGATTGATAGTCGACTAAACAGGAGCCAGCAGCGTGTGCAGGTGGCCAAGGGCAATGGCATCTTGGCTGGTATTAGAACCACCGTGGCCACAGGAATAGGGAGGTGATTGTCCCCCTGTACTGGGCACTGGGGAGGCCACACCTTGGATATTGGGCCCCTCACTGTAAGAAGGACAGAGAAGTGCGGGAGCGTGTCCAGAAAAGGGCAGTGAGGCTGGTGAAGGGCCTGGAGAACAAGTGCTGTGAGAAGCAGCTGAGGGACCTGGGTTTCTTTAGTCTGGAGGAGATGAGGCTGAGGGGAGACCTTCTGGCTCTCTACAGCTCCCTGAAAGGAGGCTGGAGAGAGGAGGAGGCAGCCTCTACTCCCTGGTGCCAGGAGCAGAGGGAATGGCTGCAAGCTGCTCCAAGGCAGGTTCAGGCTGGATATTAGGAGATGTTTCTTCACTGGAAGGGTTCTCACCCGTTGCCATGGTCTGCCCAGGGCAGGGGTGGAGTTGCCATCCCTGGAGGCATTGAAATGGCGTGTGGACCTGGTGCTCAGGGACCTGGTTTAGTGGTGAGCTGGCAGCGTTGGGTGGAAGGTTGGACTGGGTGATCTTGAAGGTCTCTTCCAACCAAAGACCTTCTGTGATTCTTACCATTACTACCAAGTGCCTTCATAGTGACTTCCATCTGGGCATATTCATAGCTGAAGTTAATCTCACTAGACACTTCACTGGAATTGTCTCCATCTATGTCCAGCTGCTCAGCACTGTTGCTGCCCTTCATAGAGGTGTCTCGCTCTTCATCCTCATGCTCTGCCTTCTTTTTCTTCTTTGGCAAATTCAACCTTTAAGCAAGAAGAACAGTTTTAAAGGACTAGTAATTGCTCAACTCCAAAACAAAGGGTTGCTTTGAAAGATGATTAAAATTATGTTGATTATCCAAATCAGGAGATTTTTACCCTTTTAAAATCTGCTGTTTCCCATGAGTGCATTTTCCTCAGACTAAACAGGGAAGTTCAAGGCAAACTAATCCATTCTACACTCTAATAATAGAATCTGATATACTAATCTAATGGTATAGGTTAGATACATACTAACTAATCATATAGTTTAGATGTATACTAACTAATCATATAGTTTAGATACATACTAAGTAATCATATAGTTTAGATAATCATGGGGTTTTTTTCTGTCCTCCCTTGTCCAAATAATTTAGAGGCAATAATGAAATTAAATCCCACTTTTTACGAGGATTATTCTTTCAAGTGTAACAGAAAACAATTAACTTTTAGATTATAATTCAAACCCACTGATCTTTAAGGTATTTTAGACCAGTCACAGAGGGCTTCAAGAACACAGTCCTTCACAGAAAACATCTACCCAGTGATCCTGTCTGATACAGGAAGGTCATAGGTATGGCTGGAGCTGGAGCTCTGGGGAACAGAGAACACAGTGACTTAATAAAACCCAGATCACTGGGTAATACAGGTCAAAAATCTAACACCTTCTCTGTAAAATTCAACAAGGAACCTGTCCAAGGCAAAGCTTGGGTGTCGTATTTTCACCGTGGAAGAGAAAGTATTAATTAGTGGTATTGAACCACGCTGAAGTTACCAACTCAAAAATGAAATCTCTTCAGTGGGATAATAGGACTGATAACTTCAATGCTCCACTGACCTCTTTCCTTATACCTAAAGGTAGAATGAAGTTGAAGAAAACTTTTAATTTCCTTAATATCTTCTGTACCTGAAGAAGTGGTTGTTTCCCCACAGTATTCTGTCTCCGTGATGTAGCTGGAGAGGACACGTGACAGCAGAACCATTTACAAATGTCCTGTGAAAAGGGAAAAATCTAAAGCAAATGCATCTACATAAGGCGCTTTTTTTATTCTTCCCCTCCCTTTCTTTATTTACTTTAAGGTAGGAGAAGAGGTTTAAGGATTGCAAACAAGGAAAACATCCCCAGAACCTTCATTGATCTACCCTGTGCTCTTTCATAAGCTCCTCAAATTCTTCTTTTGGTTGCTTAAGCTTATGGAGTTCAGTACTTTTGGAAAAAATATTATCACATCTATGGCTGAGGAGGATATTTGAGCTTAAAAATGAGGGGCCTTAAAAAAAAAAAGTCACTACAACACTTTTCATGCTACTTTGAAATACAGGGACAAAACAGAAACGTTTCAATCGGACATCGGAGACCTTTGCTATATAAATAGCTTAAAGACAATAAACTAATTAGAGCAATCAGAAACGACTTTGATTTCAGAGCCAGATTAAGTCTGAAAATAGGACCCCAGGTTCACTGAAATTTGAAGGGAATCTCAGGATGTCATCCAGTCCCATCTCCTGCTCAAAGCAGGAGCAGCTACGAATCGGGGTAAACGTGAAACACTTGGGTTTTTTGTGCATCTAGCAGGAAAAGTATTGGAGCTGCTGACGATGCTTATCATTCTGTGATCCATTTGAATGCACCACCTGCTTTTCAAGTGCTGCTGCTGAACCCAATAAAGCAATAAATGCTTCAGCAGCCCTTTGCATATCAACGGATTTCCTCGAAAAATGAATTCAAATTCTGATAGAAGTTACGTCCGCGCAGCTGCAAATCGGTGGGCAGCTACTTGCTGACAGCAACTGACTCATCCTCTCTTTGAAAACTTATGCCTACAAACACCACCGTCTCATTAGAATGAAAGAGATGAGTTGACAGAGGGGTAGAGGACAATTCAACCAAAATGTAAAAGCAGGAGACGAGGAGTGGAATTTTCGCGCTTCAGAACACAGAGAAAAGGTTAGGTTTTCATTACCTTGCACCACGAGTCACCAAGTGCTAGATAAAACTACAACTGGAGCTGTAGTTTATTCCTTTACCTTGTATTTTTTTGAGGTGTTAACATCACCTGTCCTTCTGGGGTGATGTCTATAATGCAGTGTTCAGGAAGAATTCCCATTCCACACAGTTGGATGTCTTGAGAGTTGTCTGAGCCTATTAACGTGTGCTCCTGGGGAAAAAAGAATTTAGATGTTAGCAAAAGATTGACAAAGTTCACTGCTTCTAACTCACTCATTCTCCTTCTGGATGTATCTTGTCATCTAGTTCTGAAATGTGAAAGCTGTTCACTACTTGTCTTAGAGGAAAAAGGGGAATGAAAGTTTCTAGGCAACAGTTAAACCCAAGGATGAAGAGGTTTCTACAATTTAGTTGTGGAATTCGGTGCCTGGGGATGTTGTCCAAGCCAAATGCATCAAGGAGTTCAAAGAGGCATTAAGACAGGTTCGCAGTGGTTGGATCCATGGCTATTAAGCAGGTTCCATCCAGATCATCCAACAGCTTAGGAAATTCCTGAAGTACTCGAGGCCTGAGGGATTTGACAGATGAAGGAGCACTCCACAGATGCCCCAACTCATCTGTTTCTTTTGAAGGAGTTTCTAAGCAATTTTCAAGGACCAGATACAATAATCAAGATAAGTCAGATCAAGTTGGTTTTCAGTACTTTTAAGATCTAGGACATATGCAGCTCAGCATTAAACAAGGTAAAGTTTAATCTTTAAAGAGAAGCAAGAGTTTAATCTCGAGATTTTAGGCAAACCAGATAAAAGTCATGTTATAGAAAGAATTTCAAAGCACAGGGATTCTTACTCCAAAATTCATTCCAGGTCTGGCTGGCTTGGGCTCTGAGCACCCTGCTCTAGTTGCAGATGGCCCTGCTCCCTGCAGGGGGTTTGGACCAGATGACCTTGAGAGGTCCCTTCCCACCCAAACCAGTCTGTGATTCTACAATTCCCAACCAATAAAACAAATTTCTGTTATTACAAAAAAAGAATAAAGGGTAATGGAAACACACAAAACCTACTCCAGCAGAGCTCTTCTCTGGAAAAGGAAAGTAGCACGGTACCACGTGAGACTTTCCTGCTGGTACTGATGGGCCAAGGCTTGTCTTCTGAGCAGGCTTTGGCTTTGATGTACTCCTGTCGTGTGTTCACACTGAACACCACAGAAGTCATCTCTGCTTCGATAGCTGCTGTCAGTGCCCAGGCTGGTTTAGCAGCTTGAGTCACAGTCTGGACACCTACGTGCAAGGCTTCTGGAAAGGATTCATTTCTTCCCCCCAAAACCTCAGCTCAATTCTTTTGTCCTTCTGAATGGTTTTTTTTTTAGCAGATACAGCATTGAAAAAGTTCTTTCCCTTGCTTTCCTTGAGATATCACTGAGCAAGGATGATTGATATCACAGAGGATCACGTATTTCCTAAGACCAACTAAACCAAAACCATCCTTCAGCCCAATGTGTCTGTCTGGAGAGTTACTACAGAGCACTTCAAAAAGAAGAGGATGATTTAATGTGAAGCTCAAACTGCCCACCTTCTTACACTGCTAAGTTCTTACAACCTGTACTCTAAAATGTGACTTAGAAATGGTTGGTTGTCCTTTTCTCCTCCTGACTCCACGTCTACAGTTTGCTAAACTACAATAAACTGCCCAAATGGTTCAGCTCAAGAGTCCAGAAGTCCCATCACGTGTTCTGTGGTTAACACCAGGAACAGGGAGCGCGTGGCAGCACAAGTGCTAAGGCAGCACAGAACTTGATTTTCACTCCTGCCAAGTTGCATGAAGAGGAATAAAAATGCTGTTTATAAACTGCAGACAGGAGTCAGAACTTGGACTGGTTATTGATATGCCCAGTCTTGATATAAAACACTCTTCTGGGCATGTCAAAGTTGCCACGAAAAAAACCAAACCAACCCAAAAACCCCCAAGTAGGAGACAGTTTCTCAAAGACTTCTAAATTGCTTTCAAAAAGCAAAACATAAAGATAAAATCACCAAACCTTCCTCTGCTATGGAGAATTAAATTTGAAACCAAAAGGTTGAACATATATTATTTTTAATGAAGGAGGGAATACTAGAGAATGCTTTAGATCTGCAGTATTAATAGAATTCTCTAAGTACACCCCTGCAATGGCATTAGAGGCCAGCTTCTAGTTTAAAAAAAAACAAAAATTATATACAAATATATATCAATATTTCTTTTTACCTTTAAATAGTACACCAGAAGTTCATTGAGAGCTGGATCGGCATTCAGATTAACCAGGAAGCACTTATTATCCCCAACTTTTATTCCAGAAGACTGAAGAGATATGCCAAGACTCTCCAACTGTTTCTGACGCTCCTGCAAGAGAGTAGCCATCAAGAAAAATTAAGCTGATGGACGTAGAGCCCTTCAGAAATGCATCCTAAAGGCATGGGGCAAGGTTAACTCTTTCTTCTGCAATGGATCAGCCACGAAAGCTGTAGTTATAGCGAGCTTTGGTCAGCGTGCCTCTAACTTCTCTTGTCCTTCCAGCTCTGCTCTCAGAGGGTTACGTGCTGTGGGCTCACACAGTTGCATCTCCCCAGTGGAAAGTGAAGACAGTGGAGAGCAGCACACTGCTCTACTGTAGGAGCTTCTCCATGACCTCACTGCGACAGCAAAAGGCTACCACAAAGACCTCTCTAGAGCCCTTTCTTTTCCCTTTTGAGCTACAAAGCAACAAGTTAAGTTAAATCCCTGCCAAGTCAAGCTCCATGTCTATCTTTTATTCCGGAGCAATCAAAATGACAAAAAACTGGCAACCTGCTATTTAAGTAATGCAAATAACACTTCCTGCTGAAGAAGAATAGTAGCATTTTGGATGGTGTTTTGTTCTTGTCAATAGACTTCATAGAATTCAACAACAAAGCATTACTGTGTAAAAATGTACATCTTTGAAAGGGAAGTGTTTGGGTGAAGGCTGGAGCAGTGAAAGAGGAACATTAAATGTTTCTGACTCAGGAACAGAAAGGGATTCTTCTGTGAAAACCACTGAGAGAGAAATAGTGAGGATTGTTCCCAGGACCGTACAGAAACCGCAATGAGACTCACTATCCACAACAGCAAACAAAATGTTAATCAATAAACATGGGAGGCTTCTCACAGAATTACATGAGGGAAGCAGAAACAGGAGAGGGTAAAACAATAAGTAAAAAAAATACAAGAGACCTACAGTGCTTTCCCTGTGTAGCTGAAACAGAAAAGAAAAAAAAAAAAAGGAAAGAAAAAAGAGAGAAGAGAAAAGAGAAAAAAAAGAGAAAAGAGAAAAAAGAGGGTAAAGAGAAAGGAAAAAGGAAAAGGAAAAGGAAAAGGAAAAGGAAAGGGGGAAGGAAGGGGAAAAGGAAAAGGAAAAGGAAAAGGAAAAGGAAAAGGAAAAGGAAAAGGAAAAGGAAAAGGAAAAGGAGGAAAAGGGAAAGGGAAAGGGAAAGGGAAAGGGAAAGGGAAAGGGAAAGGAAAAGGAAAAGGAAAAGGAAAAGGAAAAGGAAGAGGGAGGAAGGAAAGAAAAAGAAGAGGAGAAGAGAAGAGAAGAGAGAGAAAAGAGAAAAAAGAGAAAAGAGAAAAAAAGAGGAAAAGAAAAGAGAGAAAAGAAAGAAAAGAAAGAAAAAAAGAAAAGAAAAAGAAAAAGAAAAAAAAAGAAAGAAAAA
>JANVCC010000018.1:514862-525807 GCA_025345505.1 Todiramphus chloris collaris
AGAAGGGAAGAAGGGAAGAAGGGAAGAAGAAGGGAAGAAGGGAAGAATTTAATTTTTTTCAGAAGTGTTAGGTCTTGAGGCCTCCTGAACTCTACTGGTTTCTCAGATTTGTGGAGACAGTGACAGTTATTACCAGTGTTAGAAAACATTTACTCTGCTTCGGCATCATGACTAGAAGCTGTAAGCTCGGGAGTGAGACAACCCATCATCTCATGGCTTCCACCAACAGTCCTCTTTCAATGACCACATCCCTCCTTTGATCTTTAATTAAGAAGAAAAAAGGTTTTGATTTTCCCCTCTCAAAACACAGCTTCTCTTCAACGAGCTTGTCTGTAAAAAAATCCCAAAGCCCCAAACCTTTTCTTTGCTCTTCACATAGCTGGATGTTGAAAGACACAAAGAAGGTTTGCTTGGAAGCAGGCAGAAGAAAAGTGAGCTGCCTGCTTGGTGTTTGTTTCCATCTTTACAAGAGAGCCAAAAAGCACTGGAGTAATTTGAAACTCAAATGTATAGAGGGAAAAAATATGTTTAAACAGTAATCTTAGGGGGAGGGATGCTGTGAAATGAGGATTTGTTTTCCTAGAAAAGCACAGACATTATTTATGGAATTACGGATTATAAATTCTATTTATCATTATATAAGAAAGTAGATTTAGATTGGAAATAAGAAGGAAATTCTTCATTCTGAGGGTGGTGAGACACTGGCACAGGTTGCCCAGGGAAAGCTGTGGATGCTCCATCACTGGATGTGTTCCAGACCAGGTTGGATGGGGCTCTGAGCAACCTGCTCTGGTGGGAGGTGTCCCTGCCCATGGCAGGGGGATCAGAAATAGAAGATCTTTAAGTTCCCTTCTAACCCAAACTATTCTATGATTCTGTGATTCTATGATTCTCTGATCCCATGATTCTATCATTATGTGATTCTATGATTGATTCTATGATTCTGTGATTCTCTGATCCTATGATTCTATTATTATGTGATTCTATGATTGTGGGATTCTCTGATTCTCCAATTCTCTGATTCTGTGATTTTATGATTCTGGGATTCTGTGATTCTCTGATTCTGTGATCCTATCATCCTATGATTCTGTGATTCTATGATCCTATGATTCTGTGATTCTATGATTCTACAAGCCAATGAGTCTATGATTCTATGATTTCTGTTCTGCCATTCTGATTTTTACATAGCCATCATGACTGGACTATTTGATGACCAGTATATGTGATGTTTATACTGGGTAGAAGAGAGAAGTCATTTCACAGTGGTCATGATAAAAGGTTCATTCAGTGGCTGGAAAGCTGCTTGGCAGAAAGGGACCTAGGGTTGCTGATCGACAGCTGAGTGAACATGAGCCAGCTGTGTGCCAGGTGGCCAAGAAGGACAATGGCATCCTGGCCTGGATCAGGAATGGTGTGGCCAGCAGAACTAGAAAAGTGATTGTTCCACTGAGCTTGGCACTGGTGAGGCTCCACCTTGAGCACTGGGTTCAGTTTTGGGTGCAGGCAGACATTGAGGTGCTGGAAGCAGGTCCAGAGAAGGGCAACAAAGCTGGTGAAGGGTCATGAGAAAAGTCTTATGAGAAGTGGCTGGGGGAACTGGGCTTGTTTAGTCTGAAGAAAAGGAGGCTTGGGGAGAACTTCTCATTCTCTACAACTACCTGAAAGGAGGCTATAGAGAGGTGGGTGTTGGGTCTCTTCCCACAAGTCACAACTGACAGGACAAGAAGAAATGGCATCAAGTTGTGCCAGGGAAGGTTTAGGTTGGACATGAGCAAAAACTTCTATACCAAAAGGGTTATCAAAGACTGGAACAGGCTGCCCAGGGAAAGGGTTGAATCCCCATCCCTGGATGTATTTAAAAGTCACCTAGATACTGTGCTTAAGGATATGGTGTAGTAGTGGCCCTGGCAGAGTTAGATAATGATTGGACTTGATGATCTTAAAGGTCTTTTCCAACCACAGGGATTCTGTGATGCTGTGAATAATCAGCACTGAGAAAAACAAAGGCTTGTGGTGTCAAGGGGTGACACAAGTAGTGGTTTTCTTTTACTTAAGCACTGAAGTCAGCTTTGTTTCCAAATCTCCTTAAGGAAAACATATTTTTGTTAATCTCCACACCTCTGTGTGATCTGTGAGTAACTCTCTCTTTTTCTTTCCACATATGCAGCTAAATCACAGAGACATCAAATTCAAACGCCATCTGAAAACACTGATAAGAACGGGAGGGGAAGCAGAGTAGTTCAGACAACAAAAATCTGGCCAGAGCACCTACAAAAGCTAAGAGGATAAAAACCAGGCTGGAGGTGCCAACAATCAGTTTCTTCCCAGATTGTATCTTTCTAAGCCCAAGTATCCTAGTTGCTCCTTGAAGGAGGTTTCACAAGGTACAAAGGGACACTTGGTGAGTTAATGTTTCTGTGAGACATGGTTACAAAACATCCCAGCAATCAAAAAATGTCACCAAAATGACAAGGTACAAAAAAGAAACTGAAGTCACCTACATACCACACCTAATTAAGTAATCCTTCAAAACCCAAGTCAACCAAGACCACTTGTTCCAGGCAAGAGAAAAATAAAAAAGCAAGCCAAGCCACCTTCACTAGCAGGCAAGCTTTTTAGAGAGAAGTGGTTACGTTTGTGCTTGCCACTTATTGAGAGAATGGGAGAAATCCAGATGACTGTACCTAAAATCAACCTTGCACTCCCAAGCTTTTTTTGTCATCAGGCTACCACGCTTTATGGCCACTGGATCTAGGAAGCAGGAAAAACAACAAACCCAAAAGCTTGCATTTTAATTCCACATGCATTAAACTCATACTTAAAAATTGGGTTTTCATTTTTGACCTTATAGATCTTCATCCAAGCACCATCACAATACACTCTTTTTTTCCCCAAAAATAATACCAAATAGAGTCCTATGCAGTAGAAAAATTTTTTTAGCTGCTCATTTCACATTAATATAAGGTACAAAGTCCTCTGACCTCTTCCTCAGACTGTAACTGGGATAATGCTCTGCAATTACACTTTGCTGACAAAAGTAAGAGTGTATTAACACATACACTGCACAATTAGCAAAAGGTAGTAAGTCTTAATCAAAATCCTCAAAGCTAACGATGCCAGTACGTAAAATTCAGCGGCAAGTGGAAAAAATCCAAATTAAATGAGCCCCAAGGCTGTGTGTGAAGCTGTATATAAATGGAATCATAAAAGATAACGTTTTGGGGTTGGTTTTTTTTCAGAGTTCCTTATTCTTTAGGCCATTACAGGTCAGCAGAACAGGGAATATATTTAGTCTGTAGAGACATTAGTGGCTTACACCCAACTAATTTTCCAAGGACAATTATGGTTAACATCAAAACCATAAAATGAAGCAAAATAATAATGGTTTTAATTCAGTGAATGGGACTCTTCTCCCCTTTTCCTCCCTTTTATTTCTCTTTAAGAAACCCAACAAGGTCAGAGTACTTACTTTAAGTAACCAAGTGAGCACAGAATCACGATAAGGAACAAACTTGTTCTTGTTCTTGCCAGCAGCCTGATCTGCCAGGGCAGAAATAACCAGCCCGAGCGTTGTGAGGGATCTGCACAGAGAACACCAGCAGTCATTAACAAGTGTAAATATTCATAAGCCAAATGCATATTTAGACAGTCACTTTCCCTCCATACATGAGTTCTGAGGGAAATGTTCCTCGTGCATTTTTCATCATTCTTCTCTCACAGAAGCTCTGCTCCTTGGTTTCAGGATACTTTTTTCAGCCTTAATAACCACGTCTTTGCAAAGCAATTGTGTGAACAGTTGCAGGGACACAAGTACAGAATTAAAAATGTCAATCATTTTCAGCAGGCAGAGATCTCATTCAAACCTCTAATGGCATTCCACGTCAGAAAGAGAAGCAGAGAGAAGGGAGGAAGAAAACTGCCTACGGGAGCTCACACTGACTTTATCCTCTTTTACAAGTACACTGTATTTAGCAGTCCTAGAATCATAGACTCATAGAATGGATGGGGTTGGAAGGGAGCTCTGGAGATCATCTCATCCAACCCCCCTGCCAGAGCAGGGTCACCCAAGGCAGCCCACACAGGAACAGATCCAGGGGGGGCTGGAAAGGCTCCAGAGCAGGAGACTCCACAGCCTCTCTGGGCAGCCTGGGCCAGACTCTGGCACCCTCACAGGAAAGCTCCTTCTCATGTTGAGATGGAACCTTCTATGCTCAAGTTTATCCCCATTGTTCCTTGTCCTATTGCTGGGCACTACAGAAAGAGCCTGGCCCCTTCCATTTGACACCCACCCCTCAGATATTTATAGACATTTATAAGGTCCCCTCTCAGTCTTCTCCTCTCCAGACTAAACAGCCCCAGTTCCCTCAGTCTTTCTTCACTGGGGAGATGCTCAAATCCCTTAATTATCCTCGTAGCCTCTGTTGGACTCTTGCCAGTAGATCCCTGTCTCTCTTAAACTGGGCAGCCCAAAACTGGACACGGTATTCCATGTGAGGTCTCACTAGGGCAGAGTAGAGGGGAAGGAGAACCTCCCTACAGCTGCTGGACACAGTTTTCTTAATGCACCCTTACTTAATGCACAGTCATGATCACAATGATGAAAAAAGGAAAAGAAATAATCACAGAGTCTTACTTGTTAATGTTGCTCCCTTCTTTCAGCCTGTCTCCCGCAGCACCAGTCTTAGTTGCCCTTTCGCTACCTGCCAAGTCCACCAGACTCAGCTTGCCCACCTTCTCCCCTGATGTCTGCAGAAGGAATAGAACAGCTACTGTTAGTTCACTCAAATGGAGTTACGTAGTTTAATGTATAGAAGAATCAAGCTCCATTTCTTGGTGTAGACTCTCCATGGCTGTTCCAACAGCTTTGAAAAGTCATTGGACTTGAACGTTATTCCGTGATAAGTCATGAGCTGCTGCTCCAGAAATAAGAGGTGAAGTTGAAGTGAAGTCAGATAGACTAATAGAATTAACAGAAGTTTAGAGAAACTAATATCTTTGAGACATCTCAGACATCTCCAGAGGAGGGGAACGCAGGAAACATTCATAAAGTGTTAAACAAAGGAAAATGCACCGGTCAAGGAGTCACAAAAACAGACAGAAGCTCTGCCTTTTGTGTAATCATCTTGAAAACAGCCTCCTGAAAAAATCTCAGAAAGTGAGAGTGAACATGACAAGAAGCAGGTTATCATTTATGAAGATCATCACAATTGCAGAATCTCCTGTGTCATGTAACAGCCTCCTAAGAAGCAACCCAAGCTATGTTGAGTATCGCAATCCTGTAGCTCAGATTTTGTCACCAAGCCCTTTATTGCATTTGATCCAAAAGGACATTCTGAAACACTCCAAGGATTCCCTGTGTCCATCTGAAGTTGAAGAGCTCACACTGTGAGAACACTTTGCTTGCACCATGCTTTTCTGCTGCAAAAAAAAAGATGTATGTCAGCTCTGCAGCAGAACCACAGGAAGAACAGAGTAACAAACTATGGCACAACAAGGAGTTCGGCGTAGTGTGACTGCTGATTTGAAGTGCAAAGGGAAAAATACCCAAATGAAGAAGAAGGAAAATTGTTTGGATAAGAAGATTGGTGGAGAGCGAGAAATGAGGAGGAAAAAAGTCAAAATGGTCATTCTGCTTTATATTGTATTCAATATTAGATTTCAATATTAGAAATATTGTATTCAATATTAGATTTCCTTTGTGGACTGAAAATTTCTCCAAGGCTTTGAAGACATTGAAGAATTGGCCAAGCACAGAATCTATCAACAAAGTTTGAAGAGTTTTGGTGTGGGAGATCTATCTCAGTTGTAGTTTTTCACCATTTTCTGTGAAGGATTAAATAATATTAACATAAATGTATCTCACACTCCCCTCCAAGAGATATTTACATATAAGGAAATGTAAAGAAAACTACTTTCACATTTAAATGTCTTTTAGCTCTTTAACATATATACATCAAAATATTCATGGCATACAATGCAGAATGTTTGAAATGACTGTTTCTGTTTATAAAGTTGATCATTAATACACATTTGCATGAAATAACCCCTTGAAGGAGATTTACCAGATGTTCACTCAGGTGTTCTTCAACTTTTCATCTACACATTACGCCTGTAGTTTCTGTTCCGAGTCTGTACAAATCACTGTTCCTTAGAAAGAAGTGTTTCTTTATAGATTCTAGGATGAGGAGATAATTCCTGCACCCTCCAGCAGGTCTGCTGCAACTTGGGGGCTGCAGTTTTGCTTTCCATTTAAAGAAACCCCCACATTTCCACTTACCTTTCCAAACTGATTTCCCTACTTTGGGGCACAAGCACATGAGCATTACCAGGACTTCAGGCAGACAAAGCCACAGTTAACCCGACCCAGTGCTAGCAATGCACAAGGGCAGGAGACTTCCCAAAGTCCCTTCCAACCAACACTTCTCCCAGTCTAGGAAACCCATTAAAGCAAGGCACGCACCCAAGCTTAACATTTGGGCCTCGTAACTTGTTTTACTTACCCCTGATTGTACATCATAGAGTGTGTGGGTGAGGATAATCTTGAAGACTGCATGGGACCGACTGCTCTCCTCATTCATGTTGGTGGCAGCCACCGTGCGAGATTTGTTGCCTTCGGACATCAAGGACTCGATGTCCTAGATAACAATTTTCACAGCCATGAGCATATCTGCATTAACTTTCCTTTCAGTCCTCAACCAAAAGGCTCAGAGTTTGGTCAAATGCAGCAAATAGGTTCCCACTCAGTTTCCCATTGTTGAAAAAAAAAAATCTTGTGATGGTCCCTTTACAGACAAGAACTTACACAATGTTGTGACATGCATCTTCTCAGAGTCACAGGCTGGTTTGGGTGGGAAGGGAGCTTTCAAGGTCATCCAGTCCAACCCCCCTGCAGGGAGCAGGGCCATCTGCAGCTAGAGCAGGGTGCTCAGAGCCCTGGGCAACCTCCCCTGCAATGGTGCCAGGGATGGGGCAGCCACCACCTCTCTGGGCAGCCTGGCACAGGCTCTGCCCACCCTCAGCACCAACAATTTCTCCTTCTCTCTTGTCTAAACCTCCCTCTTTGAGTTTAAACCATCACCCCTTGTCCTGTCCCAACAGGCCCTCCTAAAAAGACTGTCCCCATCTGCCTAGATATTAAGTTAACAACACAAATAAAGCACCTATTCAAGCAATACTCAAAATAAAAGAAGAAAGTGAGGAAACAGCAATTCTTGTTTGAACGCTGGAACATTTTAGCCTCAGCTGTCACACACATGCTCTTCAAATCTAAAAAACTGATACAAATCTCAAAGTTTTCCAAAACAGAACCACACTTGGAGGTCATTATAGCCCTCCTACATAAAAGAGCTTATCAAGTCCTCTGACATGTGGAGTTGTGATACTTGAGTAATACCCAGCTCCCCTGCTTTGGGTTTTTACAGCAATCCCGTAAACAAGTTCAAACTTTAGAGTCTTGGGTGTAATTTTTATTTAAACATCTCTAGCTGGGTAAAAACCAAACAAGCAAACCAAAGACCAGCACAGAGCATTTTGACCAGTATATTACACAAAGCTGCTGGGCAACACGCAAAGGAAAAACATGCAATGTGTCGTGTCTTAACAGAAAGCACCAGAGAGAGGTAGAGGAATCCCTGGAGACACTGCAAGAGGAAGGACTGCACCATGTCCCTGTTTCACTTCAGATGACAGAAGGCCAACTGTGTCCTAGGATGCATCAGAAGGAGTGTGGCCAGTAGATCAAGAGAGGTGATTCTCCCTGCCTTGCTCTGCTCTTGTGAGACCCCACTTTGAATACTGCACCCAGTTCTGGTGTCCCCACCATGAGAGGGATATAGATCTGTTGGAACGAGTCCAGAGGAGGCCACAAAGATGATCCAGGGGCTGGAGCACCTCTGCTGCAAGGACAGGAGGAGGGAGCTGGGATTGTTCAGCCTGGAGAAGAGAAGACTCTGGGGGGACCTTATAACTACCTTCCAATATCTGAAGGGATCCAACAGGAAGGTTGCAGAAGGACTCTTCACAAGAGTGTCCAGCAATAGGATGAGGAGAAATGGTTTAGATTGGATGTCAGGAAAAGGTTCTTCAGGAGGAGGGTGGTGAGACTCTGGAATAGATCACCCAGAGGGGCTGGGGATGCCCCTCCCTGGAGGTGTTCAAGGCCAGGTTGGATGAGGCCTTGAGCAATCCTGTCTAGTTGAGAGGAGTCCCTGCCCATGGTGGGGTGGTTGGATTAGGTATCTCGGAGGTCCCTTCCAGCCTAAGCCACTCTATGATTTTATGATTCTATGATGATTCCATCCCATATTTACTCATTTCCCCCACACTACGTTAACTCTTCTTACAAATTAGGGCATTTGGTGAATGACTACGCCACATTTACTATCCAGCAAGTGAGTTTCACCCAATGTTCTTAAATTGTGAATGTAAATGACCATTCGTTGATAGTTCCAGTCTGCCTGTGTCTTACTGGTGAGTGAAATTACACCTGAGGAAGAATAATCCCCTGCACCACTACAGGTTAGGGGTAGATCTGCTGGAAAGCAGCCAAATGGAGAGGGACCTTGGACTCCTGGTGGACAGTAAGTTCTCCATGGGACAGCAATGGGACCTTTTACACAGGAAGGCCAATGGGCTCCTGGGGGGCATGAAGAAGAGTGTGGGCAGCAGGGCCAGGGAGGTTCTCCTGCCCCTCTGCTCTGTCCTGGTGAGACCACAGCTGGAGTGCTGTGTCCAGTGCTGGGCTCCCCAGTTCAAGAGGGACAGGGAAATACTAGAGAGAGTCCAAGGGAGGCTACAAAGATGCTGAAGGGACTGGGACATCTCTCTGGTGAGGAAAGGCTGAGAGCCCCGGGGCTGTTTAGCTGGAGAAGAGGAGCCTGAGAGGGAAGCTTAGGAATGGTTCCAAATCTCTGCAGGGTGGGGGGCAAGGAGAAGGGGCCAGGCTCTTTTCAGTGGTGCCCTGGGATAGGACAAGAGGTAATGTCAACAAGGTGAAACACCTCAACCTGAGGAGAAACTTCTTCCCTGTGAGAGTGCCAGAGCCTGGCCCAGGCTGCCCAGAGAGGCTGTGGAGTCTCCTGCTCTGGAGCCTTTCCAGCCCCCCCTGGCTCTGTTCCTGTGTGGGCTGCCCTGGGTGACCCTGCTCTGGCAGGGGGGTTGGACTCCATGATCTCCAGAGGTCCCTTCCAACCCCTACCACTCTATGATTGTATTGAAATAGTTGGAAGTACTTCCAGCATTACTGAATGGCACAGGATGAAGATGAGTTTCTGCTCTTAATTCTTTCTCCGCGGTGAACACAATACAACAATCCTACAGCTCTCTTGCTCTGAAATCCAAGTCACTGCCACAGAAATTAGGAGTATCTTAATAATTTTGCCCTGTACAATACCCTAGTGTTTAGGATGTCAACACAAGCCTTTCATAGAATCAATCCTTACCTTGTAGCTAGCAACAGCTAGTTTGGATAGGCCATCTACGTAAGGACCATAAACACTGTGTTCTCTAACTTTTAATGTCTGACGGCTTCTGGTTGGGAAGAAACAAGTTATTTTTAACGACATGACCGACTTCAGACAACATTTATAAAAGTCAGCTTCTCACAGAGCGACCTCAGAGACTTTTTGCTTACAAACACCATAATGAAGCACAGAACAAGGACTACAAGGCAAACAAAAAAAGCTTTACGTCTCCAGGTAAAATGCAGACATAGACAGTTTTGTCACTTCATAAAAGCCAGCAGCAGGGTGAGTTTACCCCAAGCTTCTAGTCTTACTACTTTATTTTGATGTATAATGAAAGGAGACTGAGATCAAGAAGCAGCAAAAGCCATCCTATGCAAATGCCTTAGACAGGACCCATTCAAGCAAACTGGTGATGGAAGACAAGTGGAAGGAAGAGTGCACGACAACACACCACACAAATTACTTACCCTTTTGGGTCAAGGAGATCTCTGACTTTCTCATTGTATATCTCCATGTAGGATACTTCCACTTTGAAGCTCTGCTCTTCATTTTCTTCCTTCTGTGCTCTTTCAAAGAGTCCACTGCAAAGTCTAGGGATTAATCCAGGCTGGTCAGCAGTACCCATCATTGTGTATGATTTTCCAGATCCTGTGTGATCAAATCCATGATTAGTGTACCTGCCATAAAGTATCTTGCTTTGCAGAGCATGGAAAAGAAATGGAGTGAAGAGGTAAAAAACATAATTGGCATTTCAGTGGAAGATATTTGTGCAGTCTTCTTTTAAAACTAAAGACTATTTAACTAAAAGGAAAAGCAAAACAAGTAGACAAGACTCCAGGGAGACTTTATTGTAGCCTTCCAGTATCTGAAGGGGGCCTACAGGAAAGCTGGGGAGGGGCTTCTCTGGCACAGAGAAGATTTCTTTTTCAGGCAGAGATGGTCATACTGTAGAAGACAACCCACTATAACCCACATACCATAGAATCATAGTTTGGGTTGGAATGGACCTTAAAAATCATTTAGTTCCAACACCTCCCACTCGAGCAGGTTGCTCAGAGCCCCATCCAACCTGGGCTTGAACACATCCAGTGATGGAGCTGCCACAGCTTCCCTGGGCACCCTGTGCCAGTGTCTCACCATCCTCAGAGTGAAGACCTTCTTCCTAATTTCTAGTCCAAATCTCCAGTTTGAAGCCATTACCCCTCATCCTACAACTACAAGCCCCTCTTCAGCTTTCTTTTAGGTCCCCTTCAGATACTGGAAGGCTGCAATAAAAGTCTCTGTGGACTCCTCTCTCTCCTCTCTTCTCTCTCTCCTCTCTTCTCTCCCCCTTCTCCCTTCTTTCTCCTCTTCTCCTCTTCTCTTCTTCTCCTCTTCTCCTCCTCTCTTCTTCTCTTCTCTTCTCTTCTCTTCTCTTCTCTTCTCTTCTCTTCTCTTCTCTTCTCTTCTCTTCTCTTCTCTTCTCTTCTCTTCTCTTCTCT
>JANVCC010000018.1:536703-548747 GCA_025345505.1 Todiramphus chloris collaris
TCCCCTGCTGCCCACGCTGCTGGGGTGCAGCCCAGGGTGCCAGTGGCCATCTAATTGGCAGCCTAAACTCCACCAATCGATCTCCAGATGAACACACAGCAGTCCTAGCCCTGGGGTTTGGCAGGAGCCTTGTTCTGCCTCTGAGACATTTTTAGGTTTTTGAGAGCAAGCGGACAACTCCTCAAGAGGCAACGTGATGCAAAGGCAAGCTGCAGAGAGAGGACACTGTTTAGACCTCCTTAACTCCTCCTTCTTCATAGTAAGATTTTGAAACGCCTGTTGTTCCTACATTTTTGTGGGATTTAGGAGAGCCCGAGAAGCCAACCATGAATGATTCAGCTCTTTCTTAGCAGCTTGCTTCAGCTCTTGGCGATTAAATGCTCCAAGTGCGTTCAAAAGACAATGAGAAAATTCCTTCAAGCACCAAGAGGATTTTCACTAGAACTTTAATACAGATTTTTTTTTTCTTTGTGAGGCTTTTCCAACATCACTGGGTCTTCTGGGGGGGAAAAAAAAATCACCAAATTCTTTCAAACCAACTTTTTCAGCCAGCTAGAGCAGTATTTTTGAAAGATCTGCCTCACTTTTCTCACTTCAACACGGTCCCAAGTGTTACTGCAGTTCCTTGATGCAAGATGATTGTTCTTATGGACTTGGCCAAAGGGTAAAAGCTGAAAAGAAGCCAAATTGATGGCAGTACCTCCTCCACCAACAGAAGCTGTCCCAGACAACCTCCTCACACCCCTCCCTGCTCCCTTCCCTTGTGCAGGGTTTGAGAACTGTCAACACTCTCTCACTTTGGAAAGGAAATCATGCTGACATCCAGAGACGTTCCTAAGGGGAGTCTACTGGCAGCTCCAAGTAGAAAATAAAGGTGGAAAAGGGGGGTGGGGGAAGAGAGAAGTCCTTTATGAGCACCTAGGAATGAGAATAGCTTTTTTTTAATCCATGATAGGGTATTTTAAGAACTCTCTGTTTGATCTCAAGCCTGGTATTTCCTCCTTTTGTAGATCAGCCAGTTGTGTCATTCAATTCATAAACTCATTAGAGCCTCTGCCTTAAACCAATTTGAGTTGAAAACACAAATACATCACCCAGAATTATATTGGAAAAGAGCTGATAGTTTTTTTTTCCACAGACTCAGTTATATTATGTGTTTAAACATCGCTTGGATGTGGTGTTGGGGGACATGGTCTAGGGGTGAACTTGTAGAGCAGGGCTGATGGTTGGACACGGTGATCCCAAGGGGCTTTGCCAACCTGAGTGATTCTGTGATTCTTGTGATATTCACACACACCCTCCCATATGCCCAAATCTATGCACACAAATGTGTGCATCCAATATCCTTTGACAAAACAAACCCCAAGAAGAATCTCCTTCAACACTCCTCTGCTTCAACCTACTCCCCCTCCACTGAAGGATCACATCCACAAAGAACTTAACGTTCATTTATCTCCTGATTATCTGTGCAATTTATGTTAGAAAAATCACAAAGAGTTGGGAGACACCTTCCAGCTTGGTGGTCTAAATCCTAAGTCAAATGACCTCCTTCAACGTGTGTTTTGGTTCCACAAATGTGCCTTGCCTTGCAGTGAAGAGTAACTTCCTCCTCTCTTTGGAAAGGCTGATGTCTGTTTGAGGAGACACGTGGACTCAGTTCTCCAGCTTCTTCAGCAAGGCCACCAGCCACAAAGCAAACAGGTAATGGTTGGAAGGGCTGCGGTTCAAAACAAGCACGTTGCCGTGGCTGCAGTTTGTAATCAGCCTTAATGGAGTGGTTTATATATGCATGGTGTAGTTACCAGGTTGGGAATTTCATTGGATAGTGTCCATCCTGAACCTCAGTGGGATTTCAGCATCTCTGGGTCCTCAGCTGTTGAAAAAGGGCAATTCTGGGCAAAAATCACTAGCACTTCTGCTAAGCAAAGCGTTATTTTCATGTGGTAAGCCTGTCCTTGGCCAGGTTTACATCCAGCTCTAAATCAGGAACTCAAGAAGTACTTCAAACTACACACACCCACGCTGGAAACCACAAATGCTGCTGATCTAATCTCGAATGGGGAGGAGGCAGAAGGTAAAGAGCTGTAGGCAAGAAAGGGTTGGTCATTAACATGAAAGTTAATTTGTCTTGCCTCCCTGGCTCAGGAACCACCTGAGTTTTCTTTCTTCAGCACAGACACGTTTCAGGATCACGGGTGATAAGCCAGAGGTGGTTGCACCATATCTACATACTCTCAACTCCAACCTCCCATCGAAGTCCAAGCATCCTGGGAGGTGAAGGGACAGCACGACACAGCTGAACCATTCTAGTGAAAAAGGAATCTGAGAAGGGCAGCTTGTCTCAAAACGAGACTCCGCTGCCATCTCCAAAAGAGCACTTCAGAAAAAAAATACCTTGATAAATATTAGAAGCCTCAAACGTTCAGCAGCTGCAAGATGACAGTTCTGCCATGAAAGATGTTAGGATGGGATCGCTTCCCTCACCTACACACGTCCCCACTATAGAAAGCAGGAGTTACTTTCTGTTGGCATTTCTCCAAATTATAAGGACCAAAATCTTACTACTGGAGTATCTAGCACGAGGAAATAAATTTTCACTCTGAAGGTGGTGAGACACGGGCACAGGTTGCCCAGGGAAAGCTGTGGATGCTCCATCACTGGATGTGTTCAAGCCCAGTCTGGCTGGGGCTCTGAGCAACCTGCTCTAGTGGGAGGTGTCCCTGCCTATGGCAGGGGACTTGGAAGTAGAAGATCTTTAAGGTCCCTTCCAATCCAAACCATTCTTGATTCTATGAAATAAAACTGTTGTCCCAAACAAACAAAGACTAGAAAGAGGCATTAAGAAAAGCAGCCTAGACCCCTCCATAGCCCCTCTGACTGCTGCTTTTCAGGGTAACATCTTTGCCCCAAGCTGCTCTTCTGCCTGACCTAGAAAAGAAACCCTTATCCTCAGTGCACCATTCAAATCAGCTGTTCTTTTCCCAGCACGAGGATGGGCAATAAGCTATAATTGACCTGTTTGCTGAGAAGCAAAGGGAAAATACAGCGTATTATGAAAATTACAGGCAAGCCTTCACCGTGACAGCTCAGCTCCCATGTCCCGTAGATGCCCTACTAATGGCTCCAGACTGCTGGGAAAAAAAAAAAAGTCACAGTGCTCTAGGCAGAATTAAGTATTTGCTTAAACCTTGAACGGCATGAAATTGCCATTGCTGTGTGGTCTACCCCAGTTCTGTCCTGCTCTGGCAGGGGGGTTGCACTCGATGCTCTTCGGAGGTCCCTTCCAACCCCTACCATTCTGTGAAGAGCATAGATCTACATCAAGAACTGGACACACAAACACCCCCCTCCCATCTTTGGAGTGAAAAGGAAAGGCAGATGCCAGGCTCGTGGGCACCCAGTAAAGCCAAGGTGCAGCTGAATGTACAGCTACACTGTACAAGACTCAGCATTCCATTTTTCTTTCTCTCTGCAAGGGATCGATTTCTCCAGTATTTGGGGTAAAAGCCCAATTATGTCTTCCTCAATCAGTGCCACTGATTCACTGTCACATTCCTCTGTGCCTTTCCACTTCCTAAATTCATCTTTTGTCCACATGATGAACTTACCACATCTGCTTTGTCTATTCTCCTCCCTCCCACCTCAGCAAATCCCTGTGGTCATTTTTAAGTGTAGGAAAGATTATGTGAGCTATTCTAGAGTCAACAACACACCACGTAACTATTTGAAAGCTCTGCAGCTCTTTCATGCCCATTTGTGTTCCAACTGAAAGCTCTCATGTGGGGAACCAAATAAACCCCAAGTATTTAATGGGGAAGGTAATTTTGAATAAGCTTTTATTCCTTACTCCTTGTTCCAATGATCTTTATTTACTCCTAAGTACAAAAAAAAAAAACCCTTTCATGAAACACTTGCACCAACACCCATCACCTCCCAAAACAAATCTGGTAGTTGCTTAAAGGCTTGTACATTACTCTCAGTAATTTATTCATGCTGGGAAAAAAAATAAGAAGCAGTTACAGGCAACAGCAGGGAAGTACAAGTAGCAGAACCATCTGCAGGAGCTACAACGTAGATGGTGTAAAAAAGATCCAGCCACAAATTACCTCAGAAGGTAGGTAGCTGGAATAGGCATTGTACAGGGGGTTAGTAAAGCTATAGGTAATTTCTGGCTGACAAAACATTCTTCCCGAGACAGCCTGCAGTGCTGTAAGAAGCAATCAAGGATTATGTTATCATTTGACAGCTCTGGCAAGAGAATTCAGATATTTAGCAAGGTGGAACACGCACCGTGCGCCATCAGCTATCCCTTTTATCCAAATAAATTGTGTCAGACTAAATCCCACCATCTACTTCCCTGCCAACCAGTCTCCTGGGCTTGGACTCTGGCCAACGACTCGTTCGCTCTTGCCAACTCTCCCGTTGTCCCACGGCAGGGCAAAAAAAGGGTTTGCAAGGAGGATACAACTTCCACCCTAGGGCAGACCTCCAGGAGACTGCTCCTAGAGCTCTTACTAGGCACCTAAAAAGTGCAAACAGGAGTCCTCCAAACTACCACCCGACTTCTATCACACGTAGGGAGGTTGAATAAGGGATGCACGACGAGAAGTTGCCACCCTGCAGGTTTTCAGCAGATTTCACGAAGTCTTTCAAAGGGACTTCAGGTAAATCCAGCAGCTCTGGCAGCAAACTGGTCCCCAGCAGCCTTCAAAGCACCTCCAGGCCAAGGTCAGAGGCGCTGCTGAACACGCAGCAGCTGCCAACCAGATTTCTTCCTTCCGCACTCTTATCACTAATTACTTCTAAGAGCTTCCCAGGAGCAACGCCATCTATTCTCTTCCTGCACAGAGCTGCTTATCTCCCCAGCAGGCCTTTTCTTTTGAAATCCCTTTCAACACCTCTCCCTCCAAAAGAAAACCAAAAGGCAACCCCAAAAGGGGTCATAAAGCCAGTGTTTTAAACAACACTGTTTCTGGAGCAAAAGCTGTTTGTCTGTAGATATTACAGCATCTCCCTCTCTGCTCTGCCCTAGAGAGGCCACCTCTGGAATACTGCATCCAGTGCTGGGCTCCCCAGTTCAAGACAGGCAAGGAGCTACTGGAGAGAGCCCAGGGGAGGCTGGGAAGCTGCTGAGGGGCTGGAGCATCTCTGTGCTGGGGAAAGGCTGAGAGCCCTGGGGCTGTGCAGCTGGAGAAGAGCAGCCTGAGAGGGGAGCTGAGCAATGCTGAGCAAGAGCTAAAGGGCCCCGGGGGGCAAGAGCCTGGGGCCAGACTCTGCTCAGTGGTGCCCAGCATTGCCAGGACAAGGGGCAGCAAGGGGCACCAACTGGAAGGCAGGAGGTTCCATCTGAGCAGGAGGAGCAAGTTCTTTGGTGTGAGGGTGGTGGAGCCTGTGCCAGGCTGCCCAGAGAGGCTGTGGAGTCTCCTTGTCTGGAGAGATTCCAAAGGCGCCTGGACCCTGCGCTGCTGGGCCCCTGCTCTGGGTGCCCCTGCTGGATGGAGCAGGGGGTGGCACCAGATCAGCTCCAGAGGGCACTGCCAACCCTTAACATTCTGTGATATTAAAAAAAGTCCTTTTCATGACATTACACATGTGCTTGCATCACAGAATCACAGAATGTTGAGGGTTGGAAGGGACCTCAAAAGATCATCTTGTCCAACCTCCCCTTCCAGAGAAGGACCACCTAGAGCAGGCCACATAGGTTCAGGACAATTAAAAGTCCATTGTATGGTCAAGTGTCCTGTGCTGCAAGAATGCAGTTATCCTGCTATTTAAGTACCTACCCCCTCTCACTTACACAATATAAAGGACCTCAAAATGAATTTGGGAAAACAGCAGGTAGAGCAGAGAACCAGAGATGGGGAACAAGAAATGCCACACCGAGGGCTACGTACGAGTGATCTTCACGTGGGTGCAGTGAATAAATGCAGAACCACCACAGGCCAGATCCTATGTCAGTGGTAAACTCAAAGCTCAGAACCTTTTTTTCTGCACTGAAGCATCTACAATGTCCACCCTGGATGAGGACAACGGTTGGTTGGTTGCTCTGAACTGAGCCATGATAAACTGGCTTCTTGGAATGTCCTGGTGAATTGATCACCCTGGAACTGAGACCTTGGGAGCTGGTTCACACTGCAATGGATAATAAAAGTTGTAGACTTGGGCATGGCAGAAAATGCAGAGGTAGCCCCGTTCTCATCCCTGACCATGGGCTGTAGCTCTATAAAACAATAACTTGGTAAAGCTATGCCAGCGCTCTGGAAGAATTTACTCTCGGAATAGCTCCTGGGCTGGTGGTACCTGGGTGGCTTTTGCCTTCATAAAACTGATGAAGCAAAAGTTTCTGGAAAGTGTCCTCAGTCAAGTCTGCTTGTAAAGCACTGTAATTAAAGAGGGAGAAAACCCTAATAACCCAGAAAAGCAATCACGTTTCCTTGCTGCAGTCTGCTGAATTTTCTTGCTCTCAAGTCTGAATTCTTCACCTACACGCGCAACTTCTAAAATTATTCTACCATCCCTAGAAGACCACGGTGGTAAGGAAATGCTGTGTGATTTCCTCACGAAGTGAAGGCAGAGGAAGCCTCTGTTCGGTGTGGCTTCGGGTACATTTTGGGCACAATACCCTCAGCAAAAAGCTGAAACGTTGCGAGTGTAAAGCCCTAGACCAAGACATAAGTCGACTCCAACCTAAAATCTGAACTCACATTTCCCCCTTCACACTGTTCTTTTGTTCCGTGGTAGCCACCAGCACCAGATAGCAGCTGGTTTCACTTAAACTTCTCTTTCCTTTTCCCAGTGATCTATTTGGGGGACAAAGCGTGATACGTGCCACGTGGAGAAGTGTTTACTATTTTGTGGTCTCGGTGATGATTCCTGTGATTAAGTCAGCTAGCTCATGCACATAGATTGGGAGCTGCTCATCTGCCTGAAATAAAACCAGAGCTCAGAAAGGTGATGGCAAATAAATTTGCCAGCTCCCGATCGCGGGAGCGTAGGCTACGCAGCCAGTTGCTGGTATTCATAAAGAGTAACGAGATGGAAGGCTTTCATCCGTACTGCAAGGAGCCAAGGGAGGGTTTCTGCTGAGTTCTGACTTTGAACTTCCAGATTGCCTGCTGGTTGCCTCCTCTAACCGAAGCGTCTTGGTTTTAGATGCCACTTGTTGCCTCCTCGACTGCGATTCGTGCGAAGCACTTGGCATGACACAATCACACAGTGATAAAAGCAGATGGTTCCACACGGATCTCGAGAACCCCTTTTAATTATTGGAAGCATGAACCCCTTTTTGATTATTTAAAGCATGCACATCGCCAAGGAAAGCGTTATGTTTGCTAATGCTCAACCAAACTGAGAGGTTAGAAATGGGCTGAACAACACCTGGATTAGAAGAAAGCTGTTACAAATATCTACACTGAGGAATTTAAATAGATGAACAGGACTGACCTACTCTCAGAACAGTCTGAAGCAACTGCCCTTTTAATCACTCATGCTTTGCTTCTCTAAATCCAAAAGACATCGGATCATAAGGAAGAGGAGGCTGAGGGGAGACCTCCTCACTCTCTACAGCTCCCTGGAAGGACATTGTAGAGAGGCTGGTGCTGGGCTCTGCTCTCAGGTCATTAGGGACAGAACTAGAGGGAATGGCCTCAAGCTGAAACAAGGGAGGTTTAGACTGGACACTAGGGAAAAATTCTTCATGGAAAGGGTAGTGAGAGATTGGAATGGGCTGCCCGGGGAGGGGGGTGAGTCCCCATCCCTGGGTGTGTTTAAGCATCGCTTGGATGTGGTGTTGGGGGACATGGTCTAGGGGTGAACTTGTAGAGCAGGGCTGATGGTTGGACACGGTGATCCCAAGGGGCTTTGCCAGCCTGAGTGATTCTGTGATCTTGAGAAGCTGAAAGCCAAATGCTAAATTGTCCATTAGTTCAGACTATACATCTAACGCTTGGCACACAATGCTTCATATGGGATGACAAATCAAGAATCATTAATCAAATGTAAACTTCTTCTAAAAATGTCATTGCTGGATTCCCTGGTTACTGCATCATCCACTCAAATCACAGAATTGTTTCAGCTGGAAAAAAAAACTTTGAGATCATTGAGTCCAACCATCGACCTAACACTGCCAATCCCACCACTAAATCATGTCCCTCAGCACCTCATCCATACGTCTTTTAAATGCCTCCAGGGACTGTGACTACACCACTTCCCTGTTAACACTGCTTAACAACCCTTTCAGTGAAGATTCTCCTTCTGTCCAACCTAAATCTCCCTTGGTGCAACTTGAGGCCAGTTCCTCTTGTCTTATCTCTTGTTACATGGAAGAAGAGACCAACCCCACCTGGCTCCAAGCTCCTGTCAGGAGCTGTCAGAGCCAGAAGGTCTCCCCTCAGCCTCCTTTGCTCCAGGCTCAACAAGCCCAGGGCCCTCAGCCGCTCCTCAGCACCCTTGTGCTCCAGCCCCTTCCCCAGCTCCGTTGCCCTTCTCTAGACATGTTCCAGCACCATAATGTCTGTCCTGTCCTGCACACAATACTCGAGGTGCGTGTGTCAAAGTCCCAAAGCAGCTTCACAGTCCCACTGAACAAACCCAACAATCTAAGCGAGGACACAGCACGGAACTGGAAAGTCAGCAGTTCCCTTTCAGGAACCTTGATCGTATAAAATATTTTGTTAAGAAGAAAGGATCAGGTTGGGACCAAGAAGATGACATTCCTTCCTAAGTGAAGTGGAGGCATCACACCGAAGCTTCAACACTACATGAGAAAGTCAAAGGGACAGCAGCTGCAATCCTCTGCAGTTAGACCACGTACATCAGTTACACTCAACCATCTTCATGTCCACGTAGATGTTTTCCTGATTAATTCCCCCAGACAGTGCAGCCCTATTGACTCAGTTGTGTGTTACTTCCTTACAAAACAAACAAAAAAACCCCTCCAACCCAACCCACAAATACGAGTAGCTTAAGAAAACGTTCATGTCTAACCTCTGGGCTGGTGGGGGTTAAGAGTGCAAACAGGAAGGAGGGCTCCCTGTTTGAGAGGAAGAAAATTTCTTGCATAAAATTGTACTAGAAGTCCCGTGACAAAGAAACCACAGTGCGTTTGTGGATGAGCTGCTTTGCAGAGCTCACACTTTGCCCACCATCATAAACCATCACTGAGGGGTTAAAAAAAAAATAGCCACCCCCCCAAACTGATTATTTTACAGACAAAGAAGTTGCTCTACAGATATTTAAAGGGACAAACTGGAGCCATAGAGAGAGAGAGAAGTAAAGTTATTCAGCTGTTGTACCATCTATAGATGTTTTTCCATCTTTCACAGAATGTTAAGGGTTGGAAGGGACCTCCGAAGATCATCGAGTCCAACCCCCCTGCCAGAGAAGGACCACCTAGAGCAGCTCACATAGGAACAGATCCAGGGGGGGCTGGAAAGGCTCCAGAGCAGGAGACTCCACAGCCTCTCTGGGCAGCCTGGGCCAGGCTCTGGCACCCTCACAGTGAAAAAGTTTCTCCTTATGTTTCTGTGGAACCTCTTACGCTCCAGCTTACACCCCTTGCCCCTTGTCCTATCATTGGACATCTCTGAGTAGAGCCTGGCTCCATCCTCCTGACACTCAACCTCTACATACTTAGGAACATTAATGAGGTCCCACACACACTTCATAGAACCATAATAATCTTCTAAAGGACTGAAGGAACAAATTTATGTTTACAGACACTGGACTTACATTCTTCTGCAGAGCCTTTAGTGATGCATGATACCCATGCCCATCTCCCACAGCCAGACCTAAAAGCACAGGTTGAAACCAACTCCTTTGGATGTGTGAGGCCGTCATAGAATCATGGAATGCCCCAGGTTGGAAAGGAACTTTTCCTTAGAATGAGCTGCAATGGATTCCAGCTCGAGCACAGGAAGTTCCACCTCAAGAGGAGGAAGAACTTCTTTACTGTAAGGGTTACAGAGCCTGGAACAGACTCCCCAGAGAGGTTGTGGAGTCTCCTCTGGAGACTTCCCAGCCCTGTCTGGATGCATTTCTGAGGGATCTGCCCTAGTTCTGTCCTGCTCTGTCAGGGGGGTTGGACTCGATGATCTTTGGAGGTCCTTTTCAACCCCCACCATTCTGTGACTCTGTGACCTCCAAAGGCCATTCAGTCCAACCCCCCCGCAGCGAGCAGGGACATCCTCAACTAGATACCCTCCTCCTCCTCCTCCTCCTGCCAACAGAAAGGGAGAAAGGAGCAGTTGTTTGGTTTGCAGGCACGTTGGGAGGTGGGCCAAGGACAGCAGCTCCAGGATGAAGTCTGTGTTTGCAAAAGAAACAATTTGTTAACAGTTGTTTTCCCCAAAACACAGCCCTGAAAGTGATGGGGAAAACGAGTCTCTCTCCCCCAGCAATTTTATTTCTTTTATTTATTCATGTTTTTTTGCAAAGGGAAGACTTCATAGCTCACTTTGATAAAAACTGCTTAACGCATGTGAAATTAATATCAGACTTTCGGCGAAAAGCCCGTGGGCATCATGGGAACTAAATATAACAGCTGACAAAGTACAGGAGAGGAAAGAGAAGCAGAGGGATATTCACAAAAAAAAAGGTCAGATCACATGTTCCAGCTGAGCAAGTTCCTCACAAATCAGCACACTGGCTTCTTGTCCTCTGCTACTGCTACGAGTTCTTTTTGGACACAGGCTTGATTGCCACATATGAGCTAACTTATCCAATTTTAGGGGTTATTCAACATTGTGGGTTATTTTGGGAGGGGGGATAGGGTGGGGGATGATGGTAGCTCTTAATTATGAGCATCAAACTCTCAGCCATGTAGGCAGAATGAGTTTTCTTTGCAGGAAACTAATCTTAGGACAGTTGGGCACACATATAACAGGCGATGGTGTTCATGAGCAGCAATGCCCTAAAACAGCCATTCATTTCTCTGCTGCATTCAGGTTTCTGTGATAGTAGCTACAGGTTATCCATACGCAGCAGAATGAGGTGATGAGTTCCTAGAACCATTACATGTGGCCTGCTGTATAAAATGAACTTTAGAATTGTAGAATCAGAGAAGGGTAGGGGTTGGAAGGGAGCTCTGGAGATGATGGAGTCCAACCCCCCTGCCAGAGCAGGGTCACCCAGGGCAGCCCACACAGGAACAGAGCCAGGGGGGGCTGGAAAGGCTCCAGAGCAGGAGACTCCACAGCCTCTCTGGGCAGCCTGGGCCAGGCTCTGGCACTCTCACAGGGAAGAAGTTTCTCCTCATGTTGAGGTGGAACCTTCTATGCTCAAGTTTATCCCCATTGTTCCTTGTCCTATTGCTGGGCACTACACAAAAGAGCCCCTTCCATTTGACACCCACCCTTCAGGTATTGATAGACATTAATAAGGTTCCCTCTCAGTCTTCTCCTCTCCAGACTGAAGAGCTCCAGTTCCCTCAGTCTTTCTTCACAGGGGAGATGCTCAAGTCCCTTAATCTTCTTCGTAGCCTCTGTTGGACTCTTTCCAGTAGATCCCTGTCTCACTTAAACTGGGCAGCCCAAAACTGGACATGGTATTCCATGCGTGGTCTCACTAGGGCAGAGTAGAGGGGGAGGAGAACCTCCCTACAGCTGCTGGACACAGTTTTCTTAATGCCCCCCAGGATGCCCTTGGTCTTATTTGACAGCACTTAAAAAGAGACAAACGCCAAGAAATCACAAGCTTCTCTGACTTCTACACCGCCCTGCACATCTGCCCCATTCTGCCTTTTCTGTCTGCCTCTGAATGTCGTGAGATTGAACATCTGCAGAAAGAGCATCCTAAAAAAACAATCATGGGATTCGGGAGGGGGAGCTGGAGCGGGTGCAGAGGAGGCAACGAAGCTGGGCAAGGGACTGGAGAAGAGATCCTATGAGGAGCGTTTGAAGGAGCTGGGCCTGGTTAGTGTGAGGAAGAGGAGGCTGAGGGCAGACCTCCTCACTCTCTACAGCTCCCTGAAAGGACATTGCAGAGAGGCTGGTGCTGGGCTCTGCTCTCAGGTCATTAGGGACAGAACCAGAGGGAACGGCCTCAAG
>JANVCC010000018.1:553747-596878 GCA_025345505.1 Todiramphus chloris collaris
CAACCCCCTCCCTGGGCAGCCCATTCCAATCTCTCACCACCCTTTCCGTGAAGAATTTTTTCCTAATATCTAGTCTAAATCAGTAATGCAAAATATTTGAGGTATCAAAAACCCCCTCAACAGCATCTTTTGCCCTTCCTGCCAATTCCCACGTCTTCTCAAGTCCAAAGAATGTGAGAATGCAAAGCTGCAAAGAAATATACGTTCCACTCCAACCAAGCCAATGGTTTGCCTCCCCGTGCTTGCACATCACGTCACCTGGACGAAAGGGAAAGGAGAAGACTGAGAAGGCAGAAAGAAGCACCTCCAGAACCAGCCTCGGGATTGCAAGAAGAGCAAACACTGACAATAAATCCTTCTCTGCCCTTTGGGATGCCACAGCCCCTTGAGCTCTACAGAACGTGTGGCAACGGGTAACTGTTTTGATGAGTTTGCTTCATGTCGAGAGCACGTCTCGGTCACCACGCTCTCCCTGGGTCAAGACACCACCATGGCAATGGCACAAGATGACTCTAAAGTGAGTTTTCAAGGCCATTTTGGGGTCCCTTCCCATCTACCACTCAAGTACCTTACACGGGAGAGTCTGAGACAGGGAGGAAATCCTCCCTCCCCCAGAATTCAGATGCATCGTCGGTAGGATTTTTTTCTTACCATGTTTAAGATGAAGGAACAGCAAAAGGCCACAAAGCAGCCTTATAGGAGAAGCTATTAATTTTAATCTATTCTGTTGCTTTAGCAATGAAAAAAAAATCCCCTCCAAAGCACCACTGGGCAAGAGCCTCACATAATACGCTGCAGCAATTGGAATTCAAATAATAAAATAAGAGATCTCCTTTTAAGGAAGAGCAAAGAGCTTATACTGTCCTGCTATTATTATTACTCATTTTACCCACTGCCTTTGTTACTTGTATTCTAAAAGAAACTGAATTTTAAAATCCATTGTAGAAGGTTTTGGGGTGGCGTTCTTCAAAGCACAAAAGCCACTTTAGCAACTGTTCCAGCAGAAGTCACTGTGCCTCGTTACAGCCCCGTGTAAACGCGCAGACCAAAAGCTTGCTCCAGAACTTCCAATTATAACCCCCATCGGAATCATCCTCAAACCAGCAAAGAGATTTTCAATTCTGGCCATTTCGTATCGTTTGCATCATGTTTTCTAAAGCACTGTATCCAGATGGGGGACAACGGCAGGAGAAAACCCACGATTACGTTGTAATTAATTTCTAATTGGCTTAGAGATGCCAGGACAGACTCAAACATCAGCTTATTTTCTTTTGGGCTCAAAATTAACCTCATTTGTCTGCAAGGGTGGGTTTCTTAAGTGCTTCTCCCTAAAGAATCAAGCCCTTTCTAAGCGTGAGCCCTGACGAGGAACGAGGATTAATGACTTGTAGGCGACGTGGCAACAGTTGTAAAACTTGTCAGTGCCAATGCATCTTGAGAACTGCATCTGCCAAAGTTTGCAACGAGTACAAGGCACGGACAGAACATAAGCCTGAGAGTCTTTCCATCTAATCTGCAGCATCTAACTTAATATATTCAAGTTATAACTTCTCCTTTCCAACACTTTTCCTTCTAGTTTCATTTCGCAAGCATCAATACAGCACTCATCAGAAAGATCTAAGCTTTTATGGCCCTGGATACCATGAGAGGCAACTGCTACGGGGCAGACTGCCTATTTTTCTGGATGCAGTTAGTCCAGTAAGAAGCCAAAGCAGCCAACAACTAAAACAGAAGAAATACTCAGCACAGGCAAAAGTATTTGGCTTGAGTTGGAATCTTCTTCGGGTCCGATTCCAGCCTGAGGTATCAGCTAAGATTACACTTAGGGAAGAACGATTTAAGGTGAACTTTCAATAATTGTCATTTCTTTTTTTCAGTTTCTGGATGGATGTTCTGCTAAATAGCATATACCAAAAGCTAAAGACCTGTAAGGAAAAAAAAACCCTTCTCTGGAGAGATTCCAAAGGTGCCTGGACCCTGGGCCCCCTGCTCTGGGTGCCCCTGCTGGATGGAGCAGGGGGGTGGCACCAGAGCAGCTCCAGAGGAACCTTCCAACCCCCACCATGCTGGGGTTCTGTGTATCTTCAAGGCCAGGCTGGATGGGGCTTTGAGCAACCTGCTCCAGTTGAAGATGTCCCTGCCATGGCAGGGGGATTGGAACTAGATGACCTTTAAGGTTCCTTCTATAATTTTATGATCTTGCCAATACCCTTTCACAAATTAAGTTACAATTAACTGCCGACAGCACTACTGCCTTGAAGATGAACCTGTCCCTCACTTTCAAACGTATTAAAGATGGATACAGTTAGACAGTGACAGCTGGTATTTATATTGAGTGATGTCAGCTCAGTCACCACATCTCAGGAAGGTGTTTCCCAAATTCTACCTGTCTAAGCAAGGTCACTCTTCAACAAACAACTGAGGATTTTTATACAGAGCTACATGAAGTACCCTTGGAGATACTAAAAAAAAAACATCTGGACATAGTTCTGGGCAGCCAGCTCTAGTAGACCCTGCTTGAGCAGAAGGGTTTGATCAGATGACATCCAGACGTGTCTTCCAGACTCAACCAGTCGGTGACCCTTCACGTACATTACCATGTTTCAAGCTGCTGTGAGTAACTTTGCCATCACCACAACAGCAATTCTAGAACACTCTAGGGCTCCTTTGCCTCTCGAATCTCCTACGTGACCTCCCTGCTCAGCAGAACAGCCTGCACAGAGCACACAGAACCTCAGCAACGTCCTCTGGAAGGGGGTTGCTGACGTGACCTTACCTGGGAAAGTACCACCTAAGAAACCTCAACAGGGAATAGAAGCACGGACAAGGAAAAGAAAAACATGAGGAAATGTGTGCTTACAAAGCACACGATATTCTTAGCTCTAAAGGTTAACACTGTTTCACAAGAAGCTGTACCAGGATATACATCACATGACATCAGTGAGCTCTGCAGTTTCACCTTGTGCCACCTTCACAAGCAAAACACCTCACGACATACCCATGAGACTGCTTGTCACCAGAGACTGGACCACAGGGAACTACTTCTTAACCTATGTCAAAGGGCACTATTTATTCAGAGTGTGGAAAGGATTGTTCTTATTCCTCTCTTCCTGGGTGAACCTCTCAGGGTCGAGGGGCTGGAGCGTGGCCAGGGAAGGGCAACGGAGCTGGGGAAGGGGCTGGAGCACAAGGGTGCTGAGGAGCGGCTGAGGGCCCTGGGCTTGTTGAGCCTGGAGCAAAGGAGGCTGAGGGGAGACCTTCTGGCCCTGACAGCTCCTGACAGGAGCTTGGAGCCAGGGGGGTCGGGCTCTGCTCACAAGGAACAAGCCCCAGGACAAGAGGAAATGGCCTCAAGTTGCCCCAGGGCAGGTTTAGGTTGGAGCTGAGGAACAATTTCTTGCAGCCCCTGGAGGGTTCCCCAGGGCTGTCCCAGGCTGCCCAGGGCAGGGGTGGAGTCCCCGTGATCCCTGGAGGGGTTTGATAGCCATGGAGCTGTGGTGCTGAGGGCCATGGGTGAGTGGTGCCCTGGCAGTGCTCAGTTAACGGTGGGACTTGATGATCTGAAAGGTCTCTTCCAACCAAAATGATTCTATGATTCTACTGATCTGGTGCAATCATTGTATTGCATGTGCTGCAAAGGGCTTGACAGTTCTCTTCAGGACATTTGATTAAACTCTGAGCAGCAGCAGCAGCAGCAGCAGCAGCAACCAAAGTTATTTTAGTGGTGACAGGAAGAAATAATTACTATGTGTGAAAACCTCACAGAGAGCAGTTGGACAGGCTGGAGTGAAGCAAGGACATAAGGTTTTCACATGAAGTTACAAAGATGCTGAAGGGACTGGGACATCTCTCTGGGGAGGAAAGGCTGAGAGCCCTGGGGCTGTTTAGCCTGGAGAAGAGAAGCCTGAGAGGGGATCTTAGGAATGGTTCCAAATCTCTGCAGGGTGGGGGGCAAGGAGAAGGGGCCAGGCTCTTTCAGTGGTGCCCTGGGATAGGATGAAAGGTGATGGTAGCAAGGTGAGACACAGGAAGTTCCACCTCAACATGAGGAGAAACTTCTTCCCTGTGAGAGTGCCAGAGCCTGGCCCAGGCTGCCCAGAGAGGCTGTGGAGTCTCCTGCTCTGGAGCCTTTCCAGCCCCCCCTGGCTCTGTTCCTGTGTGGGCTGCCCTGGGTGACCCTGCTCTGGCAGGGGGGTTGGACTCCATCATCTCCAGAGCTCCCTTCCAACCCCATCCATTCTATGGTTCTACTGCACAATGTATTTGCTGTTCTGGACAGCACAGGGACTAAGGAAGCTGCCTGGTAGGCAGCAGAACTGCTTCTAAGACTCAGCTGGTACATATGTGGTTTCAGCAATCAGATAATTGCTTCCTCCCGGAACCATCCCTATTTCTCTCTGCCACAAAATTTGCATGTTCTTTTTCTTTTCTTTTTGTCTTCACACCTCTCAAGTGTTTATTCTTCTGCTCAGTACAGAGCGATCTCCCTTCTTGTGGTTACCAGGGCTGCAAACTCTGTGAAGTCAATATCTATAGCTGCATTTTCAGGAAGAAACCAGAATGGTCTCTCAGATGAAGGGTGGCTGATGACAAATACCAATCAACGAGCTCAGAAGAGTAGAGAAAAGAGCCTTCACACCAGGAAAAGACTGGACAGAAGAAGAATACATACTAATGTCACTTTTGATCAGAGTTATTCGTATTAGGTAACGTTTTTGTCAGTAATGCCATTTGTTACCAAGCATAAATAAAATTCTTAGTAAATAAAATCATGAAGAAACACAATTTTGAAATAAAATCCTGCGAAGAATGCTTGAAGAAATTCAGTGAGCTGGAAGTGCTCATCACGGAAGGGTTACTCAGATAAACCTGGGTGGGTATCCTGTTTCTTCCTTTCATTTATCTGATCAGCACAGTAGAGCTGCAGCTGCTGAAGAAGAGAACAAAATGCTGGCAGGAGGCTACAAACCCTGAGGAGAAAAAAAAACCCACCGTGGTATTGTGCTTCCCAAAAGGCTAAAAAGGAAAGTCAGTGGACTGGCCTAAGAACCTCAGACAAAACACATGAAGATGTAGGGTTTCTTTATGTCACTACCACAATATAAAGGTCTTGAATTCTGGTCTTACTAAGTTATGTGACCTAATTAATTATACACCAGCACATGAAGCTTCCTGCTTAAAAACACAGCACAAAAAACCCCAAGGCAACAGCAACAACAACAAAAAAAAGCCAAACCAAAAGCCACGCTTCTCAAACAATAAAAAAACCCAACCTTCCCTAAACAACAAAACCCTTCTTGCAGAAATTATCAACCAAAAAAATGATAACTTCATTATTTTAGAGGCTAGACATGGAAGAAAAGAATGTGGAGTGACTGTCCTGCAGTCAGGTAAGATGTGTATGGTAGAGCTGAGGCAAAACACAAACCCTAATGCAGGCACTGCTTTGGCCAGGAGTCCATCCTTTCTCTCCACAAGTATCTTTAAAGTCCAGCTCTCTTCCTTTACACTCATTTAGAGAAAAAAAAAAACCATGACTAACGTGACCTGATTGCTTCTCTCCTCAAAGGAGTGCTGATGGGACAGTTCTGTGAGGTGGCAGATGCTTAGCAAAGCTGCCATGAACTTGAAGGCACACATTAAAATGTTATTTTAATTTGCATATTTTAATTATTTTAATTCCCAGGGCACTGAACGCAACGCTCGCGTCACAGGAGCCCACGGGAAGCAAAAATTTATATGATCCCAGAATCCCAGCATGGTAGGGGTTGGAAGGGTCCTCTGGAGATGCTCTGGTGCCACCCCCTGCTCCATCCAGCAGGGGCACCCAGAGCAGGGGCCCAGCAGCGCAGGGTCCAGGCACCTTTGGAATCTCTCCAGACAAGGAGACTCCACAGCCTCTCTGGGCAGCCTGGCACAGGCTCCACCACCCTCACACCAAAGAACTTGCTCCTCCTGCTCAGATGGAACCTCCTGGTGGTTCTGGTTTGTGCCTGTTGCTCCTTGTCCTAATTCTAGGTATCAGTGAAAAGAATATGGCCCCATCCTCCTGACCCCTCACCCTTTAGCTCTTACTCAGCATTGATCAGATGCCCTCTCAGTCTTTTCTTCCCAGGCTAAACAGCCCCAGGGCTCTCAGCCTGTCCTGCTCCAGTCCCCTCAGCATCATCTTCACAGCCTGCCACTGGACTTTGTCCTGCTCCATAACAAAAGATAAAGACACCAAGTTATTTTCATGTAATCCAGAATCATCGGAGAGTAGTTTGGTACCTCTAAAACTCCAACAACGACAACAAAATGTAGTGTGCTTCTCAGGAGGAGGCCATAACCAGCTATACCTCCATAGCTTCTTTCCAGGAAGGTCATTCCAACCCAGGGGGCAGGGTGCTGCCCACGCAAGAGCAGCAGATGCTGCATTCCTGCAGACCTAGCTCATGGAAAACAAAGAACCAAAAATACCTACACGCTGTTGATTGTTGATTTCTCCTCATCGGAGGAAGGGGAAAACCAGTCCTTTTACCTCTTCCCCATCTACTGAAAGTGAAGTAAGTAAAAGAATATCAAATATTAAAGCAGATCTGGAAGTGCCACAGCAATTGCAATTTTGCCTTCTTCATGTCAGAGCTTGAAAACAAAGATCCACAGGTAGCATCACGAGGCATTTAACCACCTTCTCAGGAGAGCATCAAAGCATGTCCTGCCACAGACACTCAACTCTGAATATTCAGATTAGATTTATGTCAAATTAGCTCGAGGGACACATCTACACAGTCTAAAATGTCTGCAGCAAAGAGTAGTAGAGTTGATTGGCACAAGTTATTCTGGCTATTCCTAACCAATCCTGTTGGATGGCAAGGAACAGCCCTGCTTGCATCTTTTTCTGATCTCATATTAATCTTGAGAGCAAGATGACAGAATCATAGAATGGTAGGGGTTGGAAGGGACCTCTAAAGATCATCTATCTAGTCCAACCCCCTTGCCAGAGCAGGGTCACCCAGAGCAGGTCACAGAGGAACAAGTCCAGGCAGCCTCTGAAAGTGTCCTGAGATGGAGATTCCACTACCTCTGTGGGCAGCCTCCTCCAGGGCTCTGTTACCCTCACAGTGAAGAAATATTTCCTTGTATTGAGATTTAACCTCCTGTTTTCCAGTTTATGGCCATTGCCCCTTGTCCTGTCAGTGGACATCACTGAGACAAGCCTGGCCCCATCTTCCTGACACCCACCCTGCAGATATTTATAAGCATTGACAAGATCCCCTCTCATCCTCCTCTTCTCCAAGCTACAGCCCCAGCTCTCTCAGCCTTTCCTCACATGGTAGGTGCTCCAGGCCCTTGATCATCTTAGTGGCCCTGAACTGGACCCTCTCCAGTAGTTCCTTGTCCTTCTTGAACCATGGAGCCCAGAACTGGACACAATACTCCAGGTGAGGCCTCACCAGCACAGAGCAGAGGGGCAGGAGAACCTCCCTCGACCTGCTGGCCACGCTCTTCCTAATGCAATCCAGGATACCACTGGCCTTCTTGTTCACAAGAGCAAACTGTTGGCTCAAGATGGTGGAGCTTAATCTCAAATGGCCTCAAAAGAAACCTGGTAATATTAAACTAGCTGTAGGCAGGTAAGAAGTTTAACAGAAGCATTTCATATATATATATATTTTATATATATATTTAAAATAGAATCATGCAATCATGGAACGTTAGGGGTCGGAAGGGACCTCTGGAGATCATCTCATCCAACCCCCCTGCCAGAGCAGGGTCACCCAGGGCAGCCCACACAGGAACAGATCCAGGGGGGGCTGGAAAGGCTCCAGAGCCAGAGACTCCACAGCCTCTCTGGGCAGCCTGGGCCAGGCTCTGGCACTCTCACAGGGAAGAAGTTTCTCCTCAGGTTGAGGTGGAACCTTCTATGCTCAAGTTTATCCCCATTGTTCCTTGTCCTATTGCTGGGCACTACAGAAAGAGCCTGGCCCCTTCCATTTGACACCCACCCTGCAGATATTTAGACATTAACAAGATCCCCTCTCAGTCTTCTTCTCTCCAGGCTAAATAACCCCAGTTCCTTCAGTCTTTCTTCACAGGGGAAGATACATATCATATCTCTGTTATATATTTAAGTTCTGTTCTTACAATTAGTAGGAATGTACTTGAGAGGCAGACAATGGCACTGTAGGTGCTGGATATTCACTGACACTCCCAACATCTTCCAATGCTGAGTTTTCAAAGCTGTCCTGATGCACATCTCTCACCTTCCACAGCATCCAGTGGTTCCAGCCACATAATCCTTCAGCCTGCGGGATCGTTCTGACCACTAAATCCATTTTATGGGCTTACCTCATGCAACATTATTATTATTATTGTTATTTAAGAGCTGGAAATTAAGATGGAAATATTTCATACAAGTGCCCACAGCTGCAACATCTACTCAAGAGTACTGAAGGCACATCTGAAGATTAAGCTTGTTCCCCTCCCCTAGTTCATTCCTCCTCACAGTTTAAGGTTATCCCCCTATCTTTCTTGATTTGATTTGTTCAAAGACACTTTAAAGGCTTTAAGTCTTCTGCTAATATATTAGACCAGGAAATAAATATTTTGAAGGTAAAGCTCAGCTTTCATTACCTTCCCTGTGTTTTGTTTGGTTCATGATGTCAGAGTCATAGAATGGTTTGGGTTGGAAGGGACCATAAACATCACCTAGTTCAAAGCCCTTGAAACACCTCCCACTAGAGAAGGTTGTTCAAAGCCCCATCCAACCTGGCCTTGATCACATCCAGTGATGGAGCACCCACAGCTTCCCTGGGCACCCTGGACCAGTGTCTCACTACCCTCAGAGGGAAGAACTTCCTCCTAATTTCTAATCTACATCTCCCCTCTTACAGTTTCAAACCATCACGCCCTTGTGCTGTCACTACAAGCCCTAGGAAAAAGTCTCTCCCCAGCTTTGCTGCGCCCCTTTCTAGGCTGCACTCAGACATTGTTGGCTCATGTTGAGCTTTTCATCAACCAGCACCTCCAAGTCCTTCCCCTCAGGACTCTTCTCAAGCCGTATTCCATCCAGCCTGTATCCGTGCTTGGGATTGCCCTGACCCATGTACAGGACCTTGCACTTGACCTTGTTGAAGCTCATGAGGTTCACATGGGCCCACTTCTCAAGCCTTTCCAGGTCCCTTTGGATGGCATCTCTTCCCTCCAGCGTGTTGACCACATCACACAGAACAGACAGGGGAATTTTGTACTGCTCTTGCCTTATTTTCATACATTCAAGGAGAGTTTTGACTTGATTTCTACCATTTCAAAGAACTGCTACAATCAAATCAAATTCAATCCAATCCAATTCAATCCAAACAAATGTTACACCCTTTTAAATTATGTTCACAAGAGAGAAACCTACATTGCAGAGAAGTCAAAAAAGCCATTGGGCTAAACTGGAAAAGACTGGGTCAAATCCCAGTTCCATTGAACCTGAAGTTCAGAAAAAGACTGACTCGGAGCCAAATTTCAACCAGCTCTTCTTAAAGCAAAAGGATTTGTCTGTTTTAACTGGTGGATTTAACAAGTCAAGAAAACAATTAACACAGCACAGTCTCCTTGAAGCAGAAGCAGCCTGAGAGGCCAAGCTTCAGATCCAGGTCAGCTTTTAAAAACAAAACTGATGACAATTCTCTCCAAACTGCTACAGAGATGGAAATAAAAGCTACATCCCACTCAACTATTTACCATGGTCATTCTTAGAGCCTCAACATGCCCTAAAGAGGGGGTTGGGGTTTGGTTTTGTGCTTTAAAAAACCACTTTTGGGATCTGGCCTTCACTGCTGATACCACTTTGAGATGGGAAGGGGCTACAAATGATGTCCTGTTTGCAGCAGAAGTCCACGCCGTAGATAACTGATGATCAGAAGCCTTTGCCAACTCCAGAGGAGCCTGCACGAAGGCCGGGCTGCTTAGCAACTATCACCACCAACCTCCAAACACCGTCTGCAAGCAGGTCAAGAGTGTTAAGGGTACTCCAGAACTTGCTGCTAGATTACACAGTCTATTAAAAGCCTTCAGCTTAGGGAAGAATTCAGGTTGCAGGTACTTTACAAACCCGTTAGGTTTTACGAGGTAAAAGGAGCAGAGATTAGGAACCCACCAAATGCAAGTTGAAGGTTATACTTCAGACCACATGATGTGTGAACCAAATTAACTTTTCATCTATTATCTTTACTCTTCCCCTTAAATACAATCAGGGATCTACTGGAAAGAGTCCAACAGAGGCTACGAGGATAATTAAGGGACTTGAGCATCTCCCCTGTGAAGAAAGACTGAGGGAACTGGGGCTGTTTAGCCTGGAGAGGAGAAGGATGAGAGGGGATCTTGTTAATGTCTATAAATATCTGAGGGGTGGGTGTCAAATGGAAGGGGCCAGGCTCTTTTCTGTAGTGCCCAGCAATAGGACAAGGAACAATGAGGATAAACTTGAGCACAGAAGGTTCCACATCAACATGAGGAGGAACTTCTTCCCTGGCCCAGGCTGCCCAGAGAGGCTGTGGTCTCCTGCTCTGGAGCCTTTCCAGCCCTGCCTGGATCTGTCCCTGTGTGGGCTGCCCTGGGTGACCCTGCTGGATGGAGCAGCAGGGTGGAACCAGACCATCTCCGGAGGTCCCTTCCAACCCCTACCAGGCTGTGATTCTGTGTATTCCAGAGCTGCAACGGTCCTCTACAAAATCAGCAATACAGCAAAATCTCATAGCCTTAGTTTTGCAAACATGAATTTCCTGTGAGCTGTTTTGTGCCCACAAACCACCAGCCTGGCTGCTTGAGAGGCAGCCATCCCATTCTTCTGGACGTCTCGGGACTGTCTCCCTCCCTTCACAACTTCCTGGAACATATCTGCATTGGGAAACGCTGCTTCAATCTGTTCCCTGCAAGACAAAGTTGAACTAACATCTAACCCAGAAGGAAAATTCCTTCTCCCTTTGGGTTTTATACACCCGTATGACCCCGGACCCACACGGCGAGCCCTTCCCCCTTGGTGGGAGGAGGTGACACGGCCAACTATGCAGTGACTCTTGTTTCCACACTCACATCCCAACCTGAACTGTTCTTATCCCAAGCGGTTTAAAACCAGCAGGAATTAATAAAATGCCAGGAAAGCCAGGGAGAAGCAAAGGCCCATGCAATGCAATCCTTTTTTCACCCATCTCCAAAGACAATGAGATTTCTTCCTTTAGATGGCTTTGCTGTCAAATAGCAACTGTGCCACGTCACACAAACTGTCCACCAAGCTCAGCATTCAGCTTCTGGCTGATTCTTCTAAGTAAGATGTGTGATCAACCTGGGACACAGAGAGAAAACACTGCTGAAGACGAGGCAGTGGGGGTTTTTTTCACTTCAAGCAGTTCTCACCTAACATCGGGCAGGATCCTGCTGCATTTTCAGCAAGGTGTGTTCATCTTTTCAACGGCTAACACCAGTAATTGCCTCTCACTGTTTTCTTGCAGCATGGAGTTCTGCAAATTAACTCTGTATGTATTATGGCCTTCATATATTTTCCTCATCTCCTGACCATGCCTGTTTTTTCCTAAGGTAGAAGCGAGGGTTGCACCCCTACGTGCTCCTGCTGTCCTGGAGTACTTTCAAAAGCCAAACTCTTCCTGGTTCCTCCTGCCAGCCAGCTTTTCCAGTTCCTGTTGGTACACACACAAGAATGTTTATATAATCACATCAGCATTTCCTCTCGAGGCACCCTGATTGGCTGCAAACTGTTCTGCAAGATAGGAGGAGAATCAATTAATTGTGCAAAAATTGTAAGATGCTATTAAGTAGATAAACAGGATTGTGGGATCTTCAGTGTTTGCCAAAGCTTCCTTTAAATGGGATTCTTGCAGACTGTTCCTCATGTTTCATGTGTTTTAGTGGATCGTGCAAGTATTATCTCCAGGTTAAGGGTTGACCTCCTGGAAAGCAGCTCCATGGACAGGGACCTTGGCATCGTGGTGGACAAGAAGTTCTCCATGGGACAGCAGTGGGACCTTGTACCCAGGAAGGCCAAGGGTCTCCTGAGGTGCATAAAGAAAAGTGTGTCCAGCAGGTTGAGGGAGGTTCTCCTGCCCCTCTGCTCTGCCCTGGTGAGACCACAGCTGGAGTGTTGTGTCCAGTGCTGGGCTCCCCAGTTCAAGAGGAACAGGGAAATACTGCAGAGTCCATCAGGAGCTGTGAGGATGCTGAAGGGACTGGGACATCTCTCTGGGGAGGAAAGGCTGAGAGCCCTGGGGCTGTTTAGCCTGGAGAAGAGAAGCCTGAGAGGGGATCTTAGGAATGTTTCCAAATCTCTGCAGGGTGGGGGGCAAGGAGAAGGGGCCAGGCTCTTGTCAGTGGTGCCCTGGGATAGGACGAGAGGTAATGGTCACAAACTGGAACATAGGAAGTTCCACCTCAACATGAGGAGAAACTTCTTTCCTGTGAAGGTGACAGAGCCTGGCCCAGGCTGCCCAGAGAGGCTGTGGAGTCTCCTGCTCTGGAGCCTTTCCAGCCCCCCCTGGATCTGTTCCTGTGTGGCCTGCCCTGGGTGACCCTGCTCTGGCAGGGGGGTTGGACTCCATCATCTCCAGAGGTCTCTTCCAACCCCATCCATTCTATGATTCTGCGCTTCTTCACGTCATGAAGAGACTCTTTATTTCTTCAAAATTGGTTAATGCATGTTTTTCACTGGTTAGTGCATGTTTTTCACTGGTTAATGCATGTTTTCCCCTGGTTAATGCACGTTTTCCCCATCCAACACACTCCCTATTTTGGCAAAAGAAACCGCCTGACGTTTCACCACCTCACTCTTCAGGCATTTCCCATGTAGTCAGCTCCACTCAGGTCAGCTTTTTCCATTTTTATCAAGCGAGCACAAGATCTGTAACACTCTGCAAGGTGAGAGCTGATAAGTGCTGACTCCTTTTCAGCTTCCAGCCAGCTTTAAGGGAAGTTCTCGAGTCGCACGCGCGTCGTAGCCAGATGAAAGCTGGCTTCACCCTTGCTCTGGGCAGACCAAATATCGTATAACTCAAAATATTGCACTGACCCATGAATGTTTATAAATACATAAAGGGTGAGTGTCAGGAGGATGGAGCCAGGATCTTCTCAGGAACGTCCAACGATAGGACAAGGGCTAATGAGTGCAAGCTGGAACAAAGGAGGTTCCATGTAAACGTAAGGAGAAACTTTTTCACGGTGAGGGTGCCAGAGCCTGGCCCAGGCTGCCCAGGGAGATTGTGGGGTCTCCTTCTCTGGAGACTTTCCAGCCCCACCTGGCTCTGTTCCTGTGTGACCTGCTCTAGGTGGTCCTGCTCTGGTTTCTGAGCTTGGCAAAAGCTCTGAGAGCTTCACCTCTTATTTAACACAGTATCCAGGCACTTGGTAAACTTTCATGTCAAAGAGGAATACAAAGCTTGGCTCAATAGCTGCATTTTAATTCCCAGGACCACAGCAGCAGCATTTCACAGTTAGCAAACCCTCCCATACCTATTTTTATTGTACATTTAGAAGTCACGTGTGTTTGATACCATTCCTCCACACTTAACCCTTCAAACCAAGTGAACTAACGTCGCGTGGTCCTTGAACGTCTCTGATATTTGTTTTCTGGTGCCATTTTTCCAATAGTTAAGTCATTGAGCAGCATTCTCTCTGTCTTGGTCATCTTAATTTCTTCTTCAAAAGGTTTACAAGGCTTTTGAGCTTTGTAAGTAGAAAAAAACCCGCAACTTCAGTCTGCAAAAGTAACTTGGGAAAGTTGTAACACACTGGGTTGTTTATTTCAACCCAAGTGCTGTCCATTATTCATCTAGAATGAGCAATTTATTACTTACTGCATAAGTAGGACTTGTGGGTTTTTTTCTTTTAATTGCTCTTTTTCACTAAATTCTGAGAATATGGATTTCCATCTCTCAACAATCTTTACATTCACTACAGAAGAAATTTCTCTTTGGGAGTAGCCACGACAAGGTAAGAACCCTTTACCTGCAGCTCTGAATGGTTTTAATCACATGGAAAGAAAAGCACACGGAAGTAGGCTCTCCTTTCATTTTTAAGCATATTCTCTTAATAAAAAGGCTCAAAGGTGGTTTGTTGGGGAGGTTTAATAACAGCTTTGTTTTATAAATACCGTGGCTCAGGCTGGTGAAGGGTCTTGAGAATAAGTTTTATGAGGAGTGGCTGAGGGACCTGGGCTTGTTTTGTCTGAAGGAAAGGAGGCTGAGGGGAGACCTTCTTGCTCTCTACAACCACATGAAAGCAGGCTGTAGAGAGGTGGGTGTTGGGTCTCTTCCCACAAGTCACAACTGACAGAAGAAGAAATGGCATCAAGTTGTGCCAGGGAAGGTTTAGGTTGGACGTGAGCAAAACTTCTACACCAAAAGGGTTATCAAAGACTGGAACAGGCTGCCCAGGGAAAGGGTTGAATCCCCATCCCTGGATGTATTTAAAAGTCACCTACAGTGCTTAAGGATACGGTGTAGTGGTGGCCCTGTCAGAGTTAGATAATGGTTGGACTTGATGATCTTAAAGGTCTTTTCCAACTGTAGTGATTGTGTGTGATTCATTCATAAGCCTGGGCCAGACTAACACACAATTGATTTCTGAGCCTGCATCAGTTACACATCAATTACAGATATGTCTGCAGTATGTAAGAAAACTCCTTTGTCTGACCTGCCAAAAATAGCAACTTTGCAAGTCTTTTTACTAGGTCTTGTTTGGGAAATGTAAAACGACAGCACAAGCAAACTGGGAGTAACAACAACAACAAAAAAAAAAAGAAAGAAAAGGCTATGAGGGAACCTCGAGTAATCGGAGCCTATTTGGAGGTTTTCCAAAGAAATAATTCCTATAAACACTCCAATTGTTGCCTAGGGCTTATCTCTTCACTTCGATCAAAATGAGTTCACACCCTCTTACAAGTAATCCTTGCAGCCCACAGTAAACCCCAGCCTTGATAAAGGAACTTTAGCCTTGACCTTTGCAACGGAGAGGAGAGACAACTGGGAAAAGCAAACAAAGAACTCCACATGTCCTGCACATGACACTGCTCGTTTACAGCCAACCCCTGGAGGTTCACACATCCTTGGGAGGAGAGATTTGGATTTCAAGAGGTCACTTTGGGAAACGAGTGACAAAACTCCAGGCTCTGCTGCAAATAACACTGTGAAAGCAACTCAATGAAAGGCTGACCATTTCCTAATGGTATAATTTTCATACCCAACCCATCCCCCCAGCAGCCCAAGGTTAGTAACAAAGCCTTCCCAGCCTGGAGGTCATCTGATCGATTTGGAAATCAATCTTTTGTACGTCATCAGATCACTGAAACCTGCACAGCACTATTAAGGAATGGTCAATAAAATTACTGCTGTGCTTCTCTACCTTGGGACGGGTCATTTCTTGGTTAAGGAATAACAAGCAGGAGGATGCTTGATGAAAAGAGATTTCTTTTCTTGGAGAGCAAATGTTTTACATGCTTTTATAGAATCATAGACTCATAGAATCATAGAATGTTAGGGGTTGGAAGGGACCTAGAGAGATCATCTAGTCCAACCCCCCTGCCAGAGCAGGGTCACCTAGAGCAGGTCACACAGGAAGGTGTCCAGGCGGGTGCTGAACATCTCCAGGGAAGGAGACTCCACAACCCCCCTGGGCAGCCCGGTCCAGGCTCCGTCACCCTCACTGTGAAAAAGTTTTTCCTTGGGTTTACCCTAAACCTCTTGTGCTCCAGCTCACTCCCATTGCCTCTTGGCCTAGCATTGGATGGCATTGAGAAAAGTCTGGCTCCATCCTCCTGACACTCGCCCTTAACATATTGATAGACATGAATGAGATCCCTCCTCAGCCTCCTCTTCTCCAGGCTAAAGAGCCCCAGCTCCCTCAGCCTCTCCTCCTAAGGGAGATGCTCCACTCCCTTCATCATCTTGGTGGCCCTGCGCTGGACTTTCTCCAGTAGCTCCCTGTCTTTCCTGAACTGGGGTGCCCAGCACTGGACACAGTATCCCAGGTGGGGCCTCACCAGCACAGAGCAGAGGGGCAGGAGAACCTCCCTTGACCTGCTGGCCACGCTCTTCTGAATGCCCCCAGGATGCCATTGGTCTTCTTGGCCACGAGGGCACATTGTTGGCTCATGGTCATCCTCTTGTCCACCAGGACCCCTAGGTCTTTTTCCCCAGAGCTGCTTTCCAACAGCTCAGCCCCCAGCCTATACTGACCCATGGGGGTCAGATGCAGCACTTTACACTTGCTCTTGTTAAATGGCATTAAATTTATCATTAATCCTCAGGTCTCTAGAGAAATGTGTAGACAATGTTTGTAGATGCAGGAGGAACTGAGGTCAGTCAGTTATCACTTGGATTTTCAAAACATCCCCTCGCTTTTAATCGCAAAACTTGTAAGGGCTACAGATGTTTTTGAGGAAGACCTGAAAATGTTTCAGTGGCAATTACAACATCATTTGCTGTGTCTGAAAGGCAGGTCCCCACACACCTCAACCTGGGCACCCGTTTACAGACGAAACACAAAGAGCAGGCATTTCTGACTTTTTCCATGCACTTTCATTCCCAGCCCACGTGGGAAAGCAGGAGTAGTGGCTGTACCCCTCTGGAACTCCAAAGTCTGCTTCTTTAACTCAGAAAACACTATGTCAGGTATGTGCCATTTCCACTGATCTGAAAGGCTGAGACTTCAGCTGGACAAACACATTATGCAGATCTCCTGTCTGTGAGGACCACCTTGGGAACCCAGGACAAATATGTGTAACTGTCACACGTGTTAATCCACCCATTCAACTCTTTATTTCCACCTACTCATCTCCTAGACTTGGTTTCTACCAGAAAGGATGGAAGGGGGAAAACATGAGTATTTCCAGAAGTCACTGGTGGTTTTTCCAAGTGTCAGTCCCGGACAGAGTCAGGACAAGTGGGGATGTGACAGCACAGATTCCTGTTTCTCAAAATTCTTTCCCCCGGTTCCTCAACTGAGCCTGGCATCTTAATGAGAAATGCAACAAAGCTCTTCAGGTTTTCAAACTTGCCCTGCTTTGCAAGCATCTAAAGAGGGCATTTACAAAATTATTTACTTTCCCTTTCTCCGTGCGATCAAAAGCATTCGTGGTCTGCCAGAATTCCTTCACTTTAGACATGTCTGAAATCAAGATGAATGGTTTCACAGCACAAGGCAAAATTGTTGACCATGGACTGGGAAAGAGAAGCACAACCTGAGCGTAAATTAACCCCCGAACTTAGAACTGTGTCTAAACCTGACCTTTTCCTTGGGCTGATAGTTAAGATTCCTCTGATGAAGCTGCAGAAGACAAGACAATTTAGTGGCAGCCTCTCTCAAGGGTATTACACACGCAAGATAGGACCGGGTTCCAAATTCTCACTGCTCCAACCATGTTTCTGAGATATGTCTTCCTGAGATCAGAGAATGGATGGGGTTGGAAGGGATCCCTGGAGATCACTGAGTCCAACTCCCCTGCCAGGGTCACCCAGGGCAGCCCACACAGGAACAGAGCCAGGGGGGGCTTGAAAGGCTCCAGAGCAGGAGACTCCACAGCCTCTCTGGGCAGCCTGGGCCAGGCTCTGCCACTCTCACAGGGAAGAAGTTTCTCCTCATGTTGAGGTGGAACTTCCTACATTCCAGTCTGTGCCCACTGCTCCTCATCCTATCCCAGGGCACCACTGAAAGAGCCTGGCCCCTTCTCCTTGCCCCCCACCCTGCAGAGATCTGTAACCATTCCTAAGATCCCCTCTCAGGCTTCTCTTCTCCAGGCTAAACAGCCCCAGGGCTCTCAGCCTTTCCTCCCCAGAGAGATGTTCCAGTCCCCTCATCATCCTGGTAGCTCTACAAGATACATCATCCCAGCCTTTGCAGGCTGTTAGTGGGTCTCCACTTTTCCCTCTCCTGTGAAACCACCCTGTATAAATTTACGGTGCTTCCTGCCTAGATTAGCAATGGGTATTTGTGGGCATGCAAATGAAGCATTCTTCAGGCTGGCCCGCTGGTTTCTCACCATCTCGGCCGCCACGTCAAGGCAACCGCCAACCCATTCCTCCCTTGCCAGGAGGCACGATTTGCATGATGCCTTCTCTCATGGCCACGGTATGAAGGGTGTTTTTTGGTGGGGTTTTTTTTTTTTGGAATGTATATCAGGGAGTATAAACTGTGCAGCAATTTGATCAGTTGCCACGTTTCGGAGAGCCTATGAATAGCATTCTTAACGCAGCTCTGGCTGCCTCGGCTTCTGCCAATCTCCATTTCCTGCCATTTTTAGCAGTTTTCAAGGCTCAGATCGACACAGGCATTTGGCAGCTAAACAATACACGTGCTTCTGGAGGAGGAGGATATTGGTACAAACAAAACCACCCCACCACCACACACAGCCTGTTTGATTTTAAATCACTGATTAAAGCTCCGGTGCCGTTGGCCGTAATAAGCGCTTCAGCTGATGACAACACAAAGTCTGTATGGCACCTGATGATCTGTTTGCTCCTCCATTTACTGCCACTTGGGTTTGAGAAGTTTAAATAACCAGAGATGGGGTGAAGAATACTTGTACTGAGCACTTTACATGGACAAGCTTGGATACGTTGCATTTAAACAAAGCCCTTTTACGTGTTTAACTGATTTTTTCTCATTTCCATCATCCTTAACACCACCTTTCTTTTCTTTTTTCCCCAGAAAAGAGATCATAATTGACCACAGATGTCCAGTAACAGGTTTTGCCTTTTCTGCACCTGCTATTTTGTTTCACACATATATTTTTTCTTCATTTCTTCCCCTTGCAAACAAGCAATAAATAAGTAGAAACAACTTTGTCCTGAGCCATTTTTGGAGGACTTTTCAGTTTCACGGTAGTATAACATTAGACTCTACCCTTAACCACCTCTCCAAGTATTTTTGATGCCAAGACACTCCTAGAGCTACACCTCTCCAGCATGTTCCCATCCCCCTTCTTACACAATGAACACAAGCCCGTTACGAGAAATTACTTGTGAAAATTAAACTCGTTCCAAAATGACAAACTGTGCCCCGCTCAAATTCTCTTGTACGTTTAAATTTCTCCGAGAAGCAATGAAACAGTTCACAGACCCACTAACTGCTAACACATTGTTTAGAGCAGGAAGCAAATGCAATAAGCACTGGATTTTTCAAAGCATCTTCCCAGCATGGTAAAATCAGCTTTCTTTTACGGATGACGGCAGAAAGAATATATATTATTTTTTAAACTGAAAGCCCTCTCTCAAGGCCTACATTTCCTCGTTAGCCTCACATTTAATGAATAAAACCTGACCTTCCTAATTCAAAAAAATCTTACCTGGCATCTCCTTTTGAAAGGTTGGTGTTTACAGGATGAAGAATAACCTTGTTTGCATCCACATCCACCACGCATTTTGTATGCAGATCAAGCTCTATAAAGAAATAAGAAAGTGTCAAGTGCTGCTCCTAAAGCATGAGGATTATATACAGCATTACTTCCTCCAGACACCAACTTTATTCATGCAGTCTGACAGCCACCCATCAGCCAGAGAATAGCAGCAGGACTATTGCCGAATTCCACTGCTAGAGAGATTCTGATGGGATGGATCCTGTCCAGCTTTAAAGCACGCACCCCTTTCAAAACAAAGAAAGGGCATTTTTGGTTTTCCTGGAGGACAATCGTCAGGGAGAAGGCAGGAGGAAATTTCTTCTGGGGAAAGAACCCAGTAGGCAGGGCACCATTTGGACAGCTCTTCTTCTTGAGTGCTCGGAAGGAAAGTTGCCCCTGCTGTATGCAGAGCATTCTCCCCGGCTGCTGCTGGGACGCGGCATCGTGCCATGCCAGCTGTCAGTCCTGGGGCACCTGCTTGGAGAAATTCAAGTCCCATCAAAAAGAATTTAGGTGTGAGCACGTAAAAAAAAAAAAAAAGGCTTATCCTTGCCCACAGGCTCCCAGTCAGCTGGAAAGCCCAGCTCTTCCACATGACGCTAAGCAATGGGATCTAGACTATGAGTAATAGGAGTGTTTGGAATGTATGAGAATTGCCGGCCGTAGAGGCGGGGGAAACAAAATAAAAGCTTCAGATAACACTGACAACAGTCCAAGGTATCCACCCAATGACAAATGCAGTTACAAAGGGCTACAAAGCTAGGAAAGGGTTTGGAGTGTGTGTCTTCTGAGGAGAGGTTGAGGGATCTGGGGCTGTTTAGCCTTGAGGAAAGAAGGCTGAGGAGAAACCTTCTTGCCCCTCTAAAGCTACCTGAAGGGAAGGTGTAGCGAGGTGGGAGTTGGTCTGTTCTCCCTGGGGACAAGGGATAGAAGAGGCAATGGCCTGAAGTTGACCCAGGGGAGGTTGAGGCTGGAGATCAGGAAGCATTTCTCTCCAGAAAGGGTTGTCAGGCACTGGAATGGGCTGCCCAGGGAGCTGCTGGAGTCCCCATCCCTGGAGGGGTTTAAGAGGTGGGTAAATGTGCTTAGGGACAGGGTTGAGTGGTTTTGGTGGGGATGGGAGTAAGGTTGGACTTGATGAACTTGAAGGTCTCTTCCAGATGGAACTATTCTATGGTTCTGAATATATATAACAACAACAAAAAAAACAAAAAAAAAACAAAAAAAAAACCAAACAACCAAGCAAGCAAACAAAAAGCTAAGAGCCACTTTCAATCAAAGTCACAGCCTGGACAAAACCATCTTCTCTGAAGACTTTCCAGCCCCCCCTGGCTCTGTTCCTGTGTGGGCTGCCCAGCGTGACCCTGCTCTGGCAGGGGGGTTGGACTCGATGATCTCCAGAGCTCCCTTCCAACCCCATCCATTCTCTGATTCCATGCTTCTAAGTGCAGCCCCACGTTCTTCCACTCCATTGCTGAAGCTGGAAGGTGCACCCGAACGCTGCTCCCTACAGCCACGGCACACCCAGCAGACCCTCCCACGACACCGAGGGGCTGAGTAACCTCCGTACGGGCTTCGACGCCTCGGCTGAATCACCAAAATATGCTCCTGTCTAATCATGTTAGTTATAATCCTCATCCTCCTTCAGCTCCCCTCTTCCCTTCTTTGTCACCTGTACTTGCTCTTTCACCTCGCAGCACCTTCTAAACTCAGACTGAAAATCTCTCCGGCACAGCCCGCGGATCTTAATTACCGCACGGCACCGGCACCTTGCAGGCTTCTTCCTACTGTTAAACGACATCACAAGAGGAACTTTCTTTCCTTGATATATTTTTTTTTCCCCCCCAAAGAAATGTTACAGCCTTTTGCTACTTGAGCCATCACGAAACAAGCCAAAGCTCGAGAGGACCGGCCAGAGCGGGCGGTCGCGTGAAACTCTGGAACAAAACTACCCCTCTGTTATGAAACTGTGCTTCTGTAGAAGGAAGAGAGACGAGTTTCAGAGGCTGGTGTTTATTTTAATTTCTCTCCACACCCTGAAAGCCAATTTACCTATCCTTAATATGCAATACGTGCTTGCTTAGATGAAATTATATTCTTCAAACATCCCCTATCCGATCAGCCACTTTATCTTGGGCTGGCTGGTTAGTGATTAATGTTCTGTATGGCAGTGACCTGCTTTTCCTCAGCTCCCGAAGGAGGTTTTTACATACTGCCTCCCTTATGCAAAGCATAAGCACCCTGTATAGAACCAGTATGGTCTCCACCACGTTGTTTTAATCTAGCTCTTGAGAGAGAATGCTGATGGCAGGTTTTGCCCCCGTGACTGCCCGGTGAACTCAAGGCCTCACTAGCGTTCATTAAACCTTCATTAAACTTTGGGAAATGCCTTTTAAAAAGCACACTGACGGGATGCCAGAGTTCCTTAAAGTCACCTGTCCTCATGGGGAAAGAAGAAAGATTCCAAGCCCATGTGTCATGTACAACACACCTTGTCTGATGCTAGGACAAAGGTTGAACTTGATGACCCTGGAGGTCCTTTCCAACCGTAATGATTCTATGATTCTATGACCATCACCACAAAGATAATGTGAAAATCCCTCAGCCAGGCACCCTGCAGCCAGAGGACAGCACAGTTTCGGAAGAGGTGGTGAGCCAACCTATCAGCTATGGCCAGAGAGTCTTGGTCCTTCCTTCTGGCTACCTCTGCCTGTTGCTCACCTTCCACCACTAATGTGCTCAGCAGACTCCTCTGTGACTTAAAAGTGACTTCACTTGGTTATTTCAACAGCAGGAAGCTACCCAACGTGAAAAACAGATTTATTCAGACATGCAGAGGGTTACATCAGCCCAGGGAAAGCTGTGAAGAGCACCAAAAGCCAGGCAAACCAGTGGGTAGACCTGTACTGAGGGGAAGAGCGAGACCTTCACCCGGCAGAGATGAGCTGCTACATCAGGTGTCCCATGAAGTAAACCCCTAAGAAACAGTTATATTCAGCCTCTAAGCTGGGTTATGTACCCAGACAGCCTTAAGGCTGCTTATCCCAGTTACCTTGGCCAAAGACTCCCACGGGAGCCCTCCTTTCAGCTGCTGAAATAGTTGAAATTCTGTTTTAGTAGCATTCTACCAATTCTGTCTCCACTACAAAGCACGTTCTTTGACTCATCTCTTATTTCTTGCACGCTTCTGGTAGGCTGAGAGATGAATCTTCTAGCAGCCACTACTGAAAACCGCATCGTCCTAATTTCCACCTCATTAAGTTCTTAATATTAATTACTAAAGCCTCAGAGATAAATTTTCTTCCTGCTCTTTTGGATACGATCACACGCTGACTCCACCCTCACTTTTACTAGTTTCAGTGTCTCCTCGTTAAGCAGTGGACTTGCTGCCCCTGAACAACAAGCAGAATTAGGGTGCATCAAGATAAGATGATAAAGATGCACACCCAAACACACCGATTGGTTCACCTTGTAGTCAGGACTCCACTGTCCAGGCTTGGCATTTATTGTTTCTTTCAACTATGCAGCATTTTGATATCCAGCTGATGACACTAAACAGGGAGGAGAGGCTGAGACACCAGAGGCTGGACAGGATGGAGAGCTGGGGAACCTCATGGAGTTCAACAGGGATAAAAATACAGTCCTACACCTAGGGAAGAACAACACCATGGGCCAGTACAGGTTAGGGGTAGACCCACTGGAAAGCAGCTCCATGGACAGTGACCTTGGCATCCTGGTGGACAATAAGTTCTCCATGGGACAGCAATGGGACCTTGTGGCCAGGAAGGCCAATGGTCTCCTGGGGGGCATGAAGAAAAGTGTGTCCAACAGGCTGAAGGAGGTTCTCCTCCCCCTCTACTCTGCCCTGGTGAGACCACAGTTGGATTGTGTCCAGTTCTGGTCTCCCCAGTTCAGGAGGGACAGGGAAAGACTGGAGAGAGTCCAATGGGGACTATGAAGATGCTGAAGGGACTGGAACATCTCTCTGGTGAGGAAAGGCTGAGAGCCCTGGGGCTGTTCAGCCTGGAGAAGAGAAGCCTGAGAGGGGATCTTAGGAATGTTCGCAAATCTCTGCAGGGTGGGGGGCAAGGAGAAGGGGCCAGGCTCTTTCCAGTGGTGCCCTGGGATAGGATGAGAGGCAATGGTAGCAAGGTGAGACACAGGAAGTTCCACCTCAACATGGAGAAAATCTTCTTCCCTGTGAGAGTGGCAGAGCCTGGCCCAGGCTGCCCAGAGAGGCTGTGGAGTCTCCTGCTCTGGAGCCTTTCCAGCCCCCCCTGGCTCTGTTCCTGTGTGGGCTGCCCTGGGTGACCCTGCTCTGGCAGGGGGGTTGGATTCAATCATCTCCAGAGGTCCCTTCCAACCCCATCCATTCTAGGATTTTATGATATTTTTGCAGGCAACACGAAATTTAGGAGAAGTTAAAAGATGACAGAGTAGATCATTGTCAAACCTTTTTGTAATGTCAGGTCTTGCAGCTCAGCAAGATTCAAAATCTCCCCCATTATTATTGCTAACCTGCTTCTACCTTTAGTCAGTACCAAGCAGACGCACTCTACTACTCATTTACTTCACAGAATCACAACACTAATCAGCTAATGGCTTTCTGAAAAATTAAAACTCAAACTCTCAGCGTCCCGAGAAACATTTATTGCAAGGAATGAAAGCCTCTTTCAGAGCTTGGGACTAAGAGAGAGGTGACGTCCATAATAAAAGGGTGACAAATATCTTAGTCACTTTTCCACATTTACACGTCGCAGCCGTAGAAACGTTCAGCGAGAACAATTGGTAAGTCTCGTGCAGCCAAGCTACTCGCAGAGTCTCTTGGATGACTTTTTAACTTGTGAAACTGGAAAGTGAGGCTTGAAGGAGGCCACTCTCTGTCCTGTTTTCCGTGATTTTTCTACTCCTAATAAGAACTGAGATGATGAGATCATCGAGAGATGCAGATCTCAGCTAAAACCACACTCGTGTGTGTGCTTTTGATAAGCCTTATGGGTGTTGTAAGGAGAATTCACACTGCTCGTATGCTGGAGTAAGTTCAGGGAGGGGCAACAAAGCTGGTGAAGGGTCTGGAGAACAGGTCCTATAAGGAGAGGCTGAGGGAATTGGGATTGCTTAGTTTGGAGAAGAGGAAGTTGAGGGAAACCTTCTCACTCTCTACAACTACCTGAAAAGAGGTTGTAGTGAGGTGGGTGAGGTCTCTTCTCTTGAGTAAATAACAACAGGACTAGAGGAAGTTGCACCAGAGGAGGTTTACATGAGATACTAGGAAAAATTTCTTTACTGGAAGAAATGGAACAGGCTGCCCAAGGAGGTGGTAGAGTCACCATCCCTGGAGGTGTTCAAAATATATGTAGATGAGGCAGTGCAGGACATGGTCTAGTGGGATAGTGAGGTGGTTTTTGGTTTGCTTTTTCTTTTTGGGGTTGAGAGTTGGACGCGGTGATCTTAGAGGTCTTTTCCAACCACGACAATTCTGTATACGCTTCGGGTTTCTTCACTAGCCTAAGAAATTTGGTGCATTTCAAACAGGGTGGAAAAATCAGTAAGCAAGAGAGAGAGAGCAGGAAAAGCAACCCCAGGAGCAGCGTTACCATGGCACGGAACAGTGGATTCAGCTCTCTTCCCAACAACAGGTAGGAGTTGACATTCCCTCTGTAATAGCGGTCACACCTCTGGGTAATCATCAACTCGAGGCAGGAGGATTTCCACAACAGCATTAGGAAACACCAGCAAAGGTGCAACTTCTAAATGGGCTAAACAGGTCTGAGGAAGAGACTGTGTGAATCCCAGAGGAAGAGGAGAAGCGCTTTGGAACACGGTGGGTGTTTCCACCTCTGGGAAACCTCCCTCTTCCTTCATGGATCAGTGAGGGAACTGTCTTTAGAGAGTAGCCACAATTAATGGCATCACTGGTTGCTAATGATGTGCAGAGGAAACATCTGAACTGCCATCCAGTGATGCTGGAGCTTTTTCAGCTACTACCCCAAAAAGCCATCCCACCTTTCAGCTTCCTGCATTTCTGAACCAAACCAAGGGATCCCAGGGGAGCTTTTACAGGGCAGGTTGAAATAATCCTCACGTGAAAGATGACACAGTAAATAAGTTTGTCTGCAATTAATTAAACTAGAGGTTGGGTGCGTGGCAGTGTAATGACTTTAGTGCAACAGCCACAGTAGCTGAAAAGTCTGTTACAACTTCCTTGACCTTCCATATTTTCCTCTTTATATACTCCACTTTTTAAAACACTGTGATCAATTGAGGGAAAGCGTTTTCCAAATCACAAAGGGTCTTTATTTCCATACAAACTTTTCACAGAACCCCAGCATGGTGGGGTTTGGAAGGGATGTCTTCAGATCACCTCATCCAACCCCCTTCCTAAAGTAGATTCACCCAGAGCAGGGGGGCCAGGCACCTTTGGAATCTCTCCAGACAAGGAGACTCCACAGCCTCTCTGGGCAGCCTGGCACAGGCTCCACCACCCTCACACCAAAGAACTTGCTCCTCCTGCTCAGATGGAACCTCCTGCCTTCCAGTTGGTGCCCCTTGCTGCCCCTTGTCCTGGCAATGCTGGGCACCACTGAGCAGAGTCTGGCCCCAGGCTCTTGCCCCCCGGGGCCCTTTAGCTCTTGCTCAGCATTGCTCAGCTCCCCTCTCAGGCTGCTCTTCTCCAGCTGCACAGCCCCAGGGCTCTCAGCCTTGCCCCAGCACAGAGATGCTCCAGGCCCCACAGCATCTTCCCAGCTTCCACTGGACTCTTACCAGTAGTTTCTTGTCTCTCTTGAACTGGGGAGCCCAGAACTGGACCAGATCCTCCAGAGGTGCCCTCACTAGGGCATGACAGAGGGGAAGGAGAACCTCCCTTGACCTGCTGCCCACAATCTTCTTAACACACCCCAGGACACTGCTGGCCTTCTTGACCATGAGGGCCCATTGCTGGCTCATGGTGAACCTGTCCATCAGCACACCCAGGTCCTTCTCCATGGAGCTGCTTCCCAGCAGGTCAATCCCTCACCTCTAGTGGTGCAGGGGGTTATTCCTGCCTAAGTGCAGGACTCTACACCTGCCCTTGTTGAACATCATTATGTTCCTCTCCACCCAACTCTTCAGCCTGTCCAGATCTTGCACAGCACTGGTGTCAGCCACTCCTCCTAGTTTGGTATCATCATTAAACTGGCTGATGGTCTGCTCTGTCCTTTTATCTACATCACTGATGAACGTGTTGAACAAGACAGGAGGCAGTACTGACCCCCATGGAACACCACGAGCTACAGGCCTTTTCCACCACATTTCAATGTTAAGATTTTACTTCCTGATGGTTGACAGCTTCTCAGTCTTTTCAAACAACATTTGATCCCAAAACCCACTGAAAGAAAGATGTGAAGCTGGTGTTACAACACAGGTCAAATATAATTGGCGACGGATTCCTCCTTGTCCCACCACCAGGTTCAGGTCAGCTGCACCTGCACTGACACCCAGGGACCCCTTGGAGACAGGACGTTAAGTTCAACGGTGTCACCGGGAACCGGCACGGCTGCTCCCGTAGAGTTTCAGAAGAGCCAACCGAAGCATAAAAAATAAAATGTGAAGGGTTTAAAGTGCACGTACTAAGCTCATAAGCCAAAATTGGCCCCAAATACAAAAGCTCAAAATAATCTCCTGCAAAGCCCGAGACGATAGAAATTTTATATTTTAAATTGCCAGTAGATTTTCAGGAGATTAACATTCCCTTTGAAGGTTAGAACTGGAATGTCGTGGTCTGAGCTTTCCGTTTGCATGGAATATGACATCACAGTTGGTTTCTTCCATCTTTCTGGGTCCAAAAAGGCAAATGGCAGTGACACTGAGAAACGTTTCAATAGTAACTTCACAAGATTGAAAAGTTTATTTATCACACAAATTAAATGAAAGTCCAATAAAAAATAAACCCCACAACCATAACCAAACCCTGAAGCTGTTGTTTGGGGTTTTTTTTGTTTGTTTGTTTTCTTTGTTTGAAAAAGAACTTTCAAAACAAATTCAAACACAACAGGTCCTGAAGTTTCCCTGCCAATATCTGTTGCCTTAGAGTGACTTTTCTCTTTGCCCTTTGCCTTGTAGAAGCCAACGCAAACAAAGGAAAAACTGACTGACCGTATGAGTGGGAAAATAACTTACCTCTAAATGACAAAGCTCAGAGCTCAGATGGAAACAAAATTGTGTAATAGAACTCCTAGGGCATTTACAAGACACGGTGACTGATACATTCTGGACAAAAAAAAAAAAGCAGGAATTTGACATGTTCCTTAAGTCTACCAACGTGAAGTCTATGCAGCCACCTTTCAAGCTTCTCTGCTACACATACACATGAACTGTGCAAACGTAATTCATTAATTTTTCAGTTTGCAGCAATTAGAGGCCATTAAATATGCATGAGTGCATCTGGAGGAGGACACGTCGCCGTCTCGTCTCGGTGACGAGGAGCAAGTCAGCTCAAACTCACAAGCACCCTGAATGCAAGCGATATCTCCTCACGTGCTCACCCTACAGCTTCCAAACGGGCAAGAGAAATTTATTCTGTCTCCTGCTGTTCCATTTTCTGCCAGAAGGGAGCTTGCCAGCTGGCTTTGGTAGAGGCACTGGGTGTAACTGGGCATTAACCTTCCTCCCGGCCAGTTCTGATGCTCAGCTCACGGCGACTGAGTAAATAAATCAGTCTGGTGACTTTTTGAAGCAGCAAAGAGCTCTGAGGAAGTTCAACATCCCGCTCGGTGCCACTGCTTTATTTGAGGTTTCAGAGTTAACAGGAGTGAATGCAATGGTGTTTGCTCTGCCACCAACCACCCCCGAGCCAAGGCAGAACTATTCACAGCATATCTGCTCTTCCGTTGACTTCAGGAGGAGCAAGCCACCGTGAAACCAGAGCAGCAGGGTAACCTCATACCACACTTTAGGCTAGCTCTAAAGATGTCATTAGTCCCAAGAACCGTCTTTGGGGCATCCACATTGGGCTGACTGGTAGTCTCAAAGACTCTGGCTATGGGGAGTAAGCTTGGAACACCTTAGGAGTCCTTAAAATACAACAGCCTCGCTGAGGAACGCAAGATGAAACCCTAACTCTACACGTTTTACCCATCTGCCACCACCTTCTCCAGGTTAATCCTGCTCATCCCACAAATCATAGAATTGTCAGGGTTGGAAGGGACCTCAAAGATCATCCAGTTCCAACCCCCCTGCCGTGGGCAGGGACACCTCCCACTAGAGAAGGTTGCTCACAGCCCCAGCCAGCCTGGGCTTGAACACTTCCAAGGATGGGACTTCCACCACCTCTCTGGGCAACCTGTGCCAGTGTCTCACCACCCTCATGGGGAAGAAATTCATCCTAATGTCCAACCTGAATCGACCTCTCTCTAGTTTTAATCCATCCCCTCCAGTCCTAACACTGCCCCACAGCCTAAAAAGTCCCTCCCCAGCTTTCTTGTAGCCCCCTTCAGATACTGGAAGGCCACCATAAGGTCTCCCCGGAACCTACAGGACAAATGCTGTCCTATAGGTTATCAGCAATCACCAGAAAATATTAACAGCACTGGGAACTCACATATGACGAGGATAATGGGGAAGAAAAGCCTTGTGGGTTGCATATTGCCATCAGGATACAACAGGTGCCACTTCATTTAACACCATAATTAATCTTGTAAGACTGCTTGCACAAACACCAATTTATAGATAAATTGGTTCTGTTGTAATCGCCAGCGGGAAAAAGAAAACCAAACCAAACAAACAAAACCACGAGAACAACACCCGCCTCCTCCCCCCAAAACCCAAAACCTTTCAAGTGACTGGAAATGCAACCACCTCCCAAGAGTAGGAGGACATCAAATTAGCGCTTAACGCTGCGGTCAGAAGCTTGCAGAGATACAGAAGCAAATTCCTTCCTTGCAAGCACGGGAGACAGAACTTTTATCATCTAAGCACAGAAAGATCCCTGTTTGAACACAGAAACCAGTCTGGGGGGATATAAGCATTAAGACAACAGACACCTGAATGTATATTTACAGGCAGCCTAGCTATTTAAACTGGGAGCTCTAGGTCTTACACCACAGAGTCATCTGACAGAGGTGCCAGCCTCCAGCCTGCGGTCCCACGCGGTCTAAACCTAAACTGGCACACCCAGAGCACCACTCCCCACCCGAGCCCTGCGTCGCCACCACCCACCCTCGTGCCAGCACCAACTGGCACTCCTGCTGCTCCGCAAGAAATTCCTTCAAAGCACTAAATACCTGAATTTTTGCAGCTTTGGTTTCCTGCCTTTCCTAGTCAAACGGGAAAGTATTACCCCAAGGGAGGTGTAGCAACACAAGAGTGGGAGTTTTCAGCTGTACTCGAGGAGAAATCTTACTTTTAGTGCTGAGAAAAGATAGTGTATTTTAATTAACACTGCACGAAATCGATTCAAAGGCACAAGGGCACACAAGGACTTAAATGGGATTATTTATGGGATGCCAGTGCACCATTGTCACCTGAAACCAAAATGTTCAGCAAGACACATCTTAATTTAAAAGACTCCAACTGTCTTTTGCTTTGCTTCATGGTACGGTTTGAGCTTCACACAGCATTTGCCCAAAATATAGAATCTTAGAATGATCTGGGTTGGAAGGAACATCCAAAGGTCTAGTCCAACCCCACTGCCGTGAGCAAGGACATTGCAACTAGAGCAGGGTGCTCAGAACCTCATCAAGCCTGACCTTGAAGGTCTACAGGGATGGGGCCTCCACCACCTCCCTGGGCAACCTGTTCAGTGGTCCACCACCCTCAGAATAAAGAACTTCTTCCTAATATCCAATCTAAATCTACCCTGCTATAGTTTAGAGCCATTGCCCCTCGTCCTATTGCTACCTGCCCTTGCAAACAGCCCCTCTCCAGCTTTCTTGTAGGTCCCCTTCAGGTACTGGAAATATAATTAATATCTGCTAAGTGAAGTCAAACACTGACAGTACTCAAAGGAAATCCACTGCAGCTCTGAAACGCAGCAGCAAAGGAACTCACTGCTCGTTCTCAAAAAACCCATCTGAAAAAAAAAGCCCTGGATTAGGAAATACTTCAGCGAATGACAAAACCAAGAGCACAGCAGACTACAAGTCTCATTTCCCCCAAACAATACTGAATTATCTAATTCACAGCAGCACGCTGATCGAGATCCCGGCTTGCAAAGTAGAAAGCATGTAGAAAATAAAATAAAACCAGAATAAGAAGTCATAATTGCTACCTAACAGAGTCTATGACTTTACACATGATGCTCTGAGCGTACGGACATAGGAGCAGCTCCACAAAAGCGTGGCTTCCAAACACCGGGTTGGGGTCTAATTTGAAGCAAGATGCAGAAAAATACCAGAGATGCACGTAAAAAAATAACCTGACACACACCAAGAAAGCAAAGTACGGTTACAAATGCTTCCCCTGGCTGCTCAAAGTGACTCTCATAAGCTTAGCTGAGAGATTATCTCGTCACGTAACGAAGCAGGACCCCCAACACTGTCACTTTGAAAGGCGAGCGCTGTGAATGCCCCACTGTTTGATACACAAATCCCTTCAACGTCCACACGGGGAACCTATTCTTGCTTTTATGAGCTGTATAAATTAGGAATAAACGCCCCACTTTTATTAACCTAATAAACCCTCGCCTTAAGAAATCCATAATTCAAGCGCTAAAGAACCACCACCGCCACGAGGAACCACGGAGAAGGTTTCTGAGCTTCAACTTCCAACGGCTGCAGCCATCTGAGGGGTTTGTAATTTTAAGCCCTTTGGTGCAGAGGGAAGGAAAGAACATTACTCGTGATCCTGAAGAAAACAAATACTTGCTTCAAGTCCAAAGCCCCACAACTTCATACAAATGCTACTTAGAACAAAGCGCACATTAGAGAGCTTCCAGGAAAGCTGCCTCTTGCCTCAAAGCCTATTAAAAAAGCAAAGCCAACAGAAGTCTTAGGACTGGATGAGTCTTAAATTTAATAAAGTCTTAAATTTAACATTAAGTAGGTAAGAAAAAGACCAGGCTTCAGATCACTGCTTGGTTCTCGACATTCTAAGAGGGTCAGAAACACTGCGTGGAGGTATCAGTTGTTTCAAACTGACCAAAACATCTGGACTGTGACAATCTGCTCAAAAAAAAACCCAAAACAAACCAAAAAAACATCAATTCCAGAACATTTTTTTTTCAGGGAGGGGGAAAAAAAGTTAAAAAAAAAAAAGATCTTTTAGGCAAGACTTACGTGGATTTAGGTATCACTCACAAAATAAGAGGATGCTTTACCAGCTGCAAAGCAGTTCTTACTGAGCAGAGGTATGCCCCAGCTGCCAGGCTACCTGCCCAGAGCGTGGGGTTCAGGTCCCTCTTCTTCCTGATGAACAGCAAGGACTGTTGATATTGATATTCAAATGTTCCTCACTCCTGGATGAGCCTCCTACCAGCCAGGCTACAGCTGTCCTCTCTAATTTGTAAGATTTTTCAGTTTATACAGAATAAAAGAGCTCTGATAACGAGATTCACTCTCCTGTTCTCTCAGATTTGTGTAGCCCAGTGTCGGGATATTCCCTGGTAAAGAAGCTTTAAACAGATCATAGAGTGGTTTGGGTTGGAAGACACCTTACAGATCATCTTGTTCCAACCCCCCTGCCATGGGCAGGGACACCTCCCACCAGAGCAGGTTGCTCAAAGCCCCATCCAACCTGGCCTTGAACACATCCAAGTTGTGGATGGAGCATCCACAGCTTCCCTGGGCAACTTGTTCCAGTGTCTCCCCACCCTCAGAGTGAAGAATTTCCTCCTCACTTCTTACCTAAATTTTCCCTCTTCCAGTTGGAAGCCATTGCTCCTTGTCCTACCACTACAAATCCTTGTAGAAAGTCCCTCCCCAGTTTTCTTGTAGGGCCCCTTCAGATACTGGAAGGCCATAATAAGGTCTTCCCAGAGCCTTCTCTTCTCCAGGCTGAACAACCCCAACTCTCCAAGCCTGGCCTCCCACCAGAGGGGTTCCAGCCCTTGGATCATCTCCATGGGCTCCTCTGGCCCATGTACCACTCTCAATCTATAATCTTCCACCATCTTTTTCTCCTTTACTTGTACCACTTTTTCCCCCACATATATTTTCTGCAGAACTCAGTTCCTAGCTGGGAAACAGCTTGAAAACCACTACACGTGCACAGACTTGGGGTGGAACGCACATCAAACACACACCAGGAGGGAGAGGTGCAGTGTTCATCCTCCGAGATTCAACACTTGCCTGAATGAGGCCCTGTGCACCCTTATCTAAGGTGACTTGCCCTTCAGCAGCTGAGACCAGAGACCTCCAGAGGTCCCTTCCAGCCTGAATTACTGCATAATCCCAGAGGTAAAGAGCACTACGCAGTCAGGGGATGTCTGGGTGACAGCCAAGGAAATGACCTATGCCAGGAAAGGGACATGAGCAAGAGGAAAGCCCATGTCTATCACTGAAACAAGCCACCACCTTCCAGCTCCTTTCCACATCAGCTCCCACCAGCTCCTCCACACTGTCCCTCAATCTCCTTCCAGCAATTCTGCCCAGGGATGGGTCCCTCCTCAGTTGTGAGAGCAAAATCCAAGATTTTGGTCAACCTATCCTCAATTGCCCCTAACCCAGCAGACTGTAAAGACATCATCTCCATTTCTTCTGATCTGGATGTGGGATTCAAGGGCTTTTGTGCATGCAGTTTGACATTTCCCTCCTTTTATTTTAAAAGGTACGGAAATACTGTAGTCAATATTTTAAGCTTCCCCCCCCCCTTATTTATTGAAAGGAATGGCTTTGTTTCAGATCACGTAGAAGATAAAAGGCTTCCCCTCCACTCTCCTTTTGCTTCAGCTGTTAAACTGACTTCCCTCGATTCCCTTTCCCCAAGAGGAATTATTGGCATACCTCTGTGAGAATGGAGGGGTGAAAAAAAAAAAACCCACAAACAAACCACCCTACGTGTTTCTTGGATTGTTGCCTTCTTCACCTCCTGATTCCTTGGCCGGAGTTGCCCTTTCATACTTGCTTCCTCATCATCCCAAGCAAGTTCTTCTAATTAAGACAAGTAATCAACATTTAAACAGATACCCAGACCACGGTCTGATTAACATAACCCTCAGGCAAGTTTCGTTGAAGGTGGGGGAAAAAAAAACCCAAAAACCCCAACACAACAACCCAGAAACAACTAAACCACCAACTCAACAACAACAACAACAACCTTTCCTTGTCAATTCTCGCTTCCTCTTCCAGGTTTTCTTGTTTGTTTTTCTTCCTTTTGTCCTTACAGTGCCTCTGTCATCTGGTTAATCACCGAGAGGGGTTAGGGAGCCGAGGGCTGATTACCACGGGACAAATTAGAGAATATTAGGCGTTTTCCCCAAAAACTCGAGAAAGCAGGAAGAAGGAAGAGCTGTCCCAGCAGGGAGCAGCTGGAAAGCAGGTGGAAGAGGTGTGGAAAGGGGGGGGGGTGGGTGGTAGGGGAAGGAGGCAGCAAAAAAAAAACCCTAAAATGCCCTAAACCGAGGGTTTGGGGAAAAGCTGTCAGGAGAGGGCTTGAGAAGGCAGCTGCTTAAGCGACAGCGCCTTGGCTTCGCTCCCGAACCCCCGCCGTTGGGACACCCAGAGACACCCATGGGTGCCGGCACCCCCCGGCCTCCCGCCCCGCTCCCCTCACCCCCCCCACCCCGGGAAGCAGCGGGAGGGGCAAGCGGTGCCGGGGCTGTCCTCACCTCGCCGGTTCATGGGGCGGACGCGCACCGCCACCTTCACTTTGGAGTCCCCCATCGCCGCCGCTCCGTCCTCCCCCGGCTCCTTCGTCCCTCCTCGGCTTCCGTCTACGGAGGGAGCCCCCGGCGGCGCGGGGAGGAGCGCGGAGCGGGGCGGGTCGGGGCTGGGTGGGTGTGAGGGGGGGAGGTGCTGCGGTTGACCAACGCCCGTCCGGACTACAGCTCCCAGAGGACAGCGCGCCACGCCGGCCGCCTCCGTTTGGCGGCGGAGCGCCGCGGTGCACTCTGGGAGTTGTAGTTCTGTCCGCCGGTCCCGCCCTGCCGGGTGCATTGCATGCTGGGAAGTGTGGTCCTGCAACGGAGGGGCGTTTCGTGGGGGGGCAAATGGCGGCACGTCGGCTGTGCTGCGCGACGGGGTGCGCACAGAAGGGGTCTCAAGGTCACCCCGGGGCCTGACACGCGTCCCCTGGGTGGCTGTGGGTGAACCTCACCGCACCCCGGTCCCCTCTCTGGGCTTCAAGCCCTTATTTTAGGGGAACACTGCGATATTTGCTGCCTAGCAGACAGCACCTGAGGCTGAAAACCTCCTCTCCCCACAAAATCTGATGGTGACAATCCTGTTTGTGACAGAACATGGAGTGATGGAACCTAAAAGATGCAGATTTAGACTGCAGAGAAGGAAAAAACGGTTTACGCTGAGGGTGGTGAAACCACAACCCAGGTTGCCCAGAGAGGCGGTCGATGTCCCATCCCTGGAACCACTCCAGGTGAGGTTGACCAGGGCTCTAAGCAACCTGATTGAACTGAAGATGTCACAGAATGGTTGAATTGCAGAATGATTTGGGATGGAAGAGACCTGGAAGGGATCATCCAGTTCCACCCCTGACCTGCCATGGGCACCTCCCACTAGAGCAGGTTGCTCAGAGCCCCATCCAACACTTCCAGGGATGGAGCATCCACAGCTTCCCTGAGCAACCTGTTCCAGTGTCCCACCACCCTCAGAATGAAGAACTTCTTCCTTACATCTAATCTAAACCCTGTTTCAGTTTAAAGCCATTACCTGAGGTTTGGACTAAATAACCTTTAAGGGTCCCTTCTCACCCAAACCATTCCGTGGTTCTGTTTCTGTGGTTGCTTTGCTACTCTGTGGGGCTTCTGTCCATTAGAAATCGCGTCATGTTGAACCCATCATATAGATCATGGCTTTAGATGATGACTTCGCAGAGCAACCCCCGAGACTCCTTTGATTACACACCGTTCTTAATGGGACCGTTGCGATTTGCTTAGCAAAGGCAGCTCAACAGGAATAATTGGAAACGTTTTGAACGTCACAATTTGGCCCCGTTCGATGGCTCGACTGCTCAACCTCATCTACCGGCTGCAAAGACCGAGAACGAAACCATAATGCAAAAGAGCAAAAGAAAAAAAAAACAACCCAAAAACCTCATTTAAATCCTCACGGTTGAAACCCCTTGTGGCTGCTATTTTATCTCAAAACAAGGATTCTCTCTGCGTTATTTTGAAAGGGCAGAATTCAGCAAGGAGAGCAGGCAAACCCAAATTCAGAGCCGTAATCCTTTGGCCCTCCCGACATCGACTGAGCTTTTTATCACAGAAAGAAATAAGTAACACATTTCCAAGTGGTTTTGAGATAAGATTTCAGAAGGCAGCACTTTTTGCCCAGAAGACTTGAGCTCGATACCTGTTGTTTCACGCTTGCCTGACCTGAAGAATATCTTGCTAAAGCAAAGAGAAATCAAATACGAAGTTGGTGTTAAAGTAACACCGGGATTGTTGTCCATGTTCTTAAGAGCATCCCAAATGAGCAGGAGGGTTAAGATGTCTTGAATTTATTAAAATAAACAAATAAATTAAATACCAGCAGCTCCGACGGAGCAGGACAGCAAAAGCTTGAAACAAAAATTAAGGTTTTGTCCGTAGCAGCAGAAACCGTCATCTCCTGAGGACAACGTGCCCGTGGTTCAGCCCTGCAGCCAGTGCTCTAGAGGGTTTTCGTGCTGGGAGCGGGGACTTCCCTCTTTCAGCCTGCACAGTTGGTTCTTGCACTTGTGAACTTGAGGATCCAATTACAGGATGAAACCGGGCTTTGAACTTCTTGTGGTATTTTCCAGCTGGGGCCTCGGCAAACCGCACCAACGTCTGCTGAAACCGAGTACTTTGCGGTGGAGATAAAAAGAATCCTCGCTTTACAGCTGGGCACGATGAGCAGCAAGCAGAGGATGGAGGGTTTTCTTTTTTTTTACGTCAGGTTGAGTCGCCTGGAATCTGATGTAAATAAATGGACTGAAACCTGTCAGATGCGCACGCTGCTGGGGGTAGCAGGTGTCACCCAAATCTACTCCTTCCTCCTGCATTTTCTCCTCTGATATTAGTTATGGTTGGCCTCTCGGTTATATGTAAAATTAAATAGTAAGGAAGGGATTGCATACAGATTTTTAATGGTTGGAAAGAGGTGCCCGTGAGTTTTAAGTGAGCCATGGAATCATAGTATCATAGAGTTATAGAATCATGGAATCATGGAATAACAGAATCATGGAATCACAGAATCATGCAATCACAGAATGATGGTATCATAGAATAATAGAATCGTGGAATCATAGAATCATGAAATCACATAATGATGGAATCATAGAATCATGGAACCATGGAATCATAGAATCATGGAATCATAGACTCACGGAATAATGGAATCATAGAATCATGGAATCACAGAATCATGAAATCACAGAATAATGGAATCATAGGATAATAGAATCATGGAATCATGAATCATAGAATAATGGAATAATAGAATAATGAATTGCAGAATCATGGAATCATAGAATCATAGAATCATGGAATGGTGAAATCATGGAATTATGGAATCATAGAATTATAGAATGGTTCGGGTTGAGAGGGACCTTCAAGATCATCTAGTTCGAAACGCACACATATGATTCTTGCACGTTTTGCTCCAGTTATCTACTCAAAGAGTTTGAGATCTGAAAGGTCACCCTTTTAGCCTTCCTTTGGTTCTAGTTACCAAAGAGAAACCAGATTCACCTATCATCGCTGCTGCAAACTTCCTCGATGACGGAGACACCCTTAGAGCCTGAAGAACCATCCTCAGCTTTGACGCCAGGTTTTATTTGGGTTCTGGGAAGGTGCGCGGGACCGAGAACTTCTCGTGGCTCTCCGCAGTCCTTCCTCTGGATGTTTCCTTTTTGCAAGCCCCCTCCTCCTGCCATCATTTACAGTAAGGCAACTTCTCTCGCACTGGCACAAGCTACCTCAGCGTAATTACCCCACTGTGAATTCCTCGACAAGCCCTTTCCCTGGCTCAGTGTTTCACAGTCTGTGGGAAGCATCTCCCTGGAGGGGCACAGCTCGGAGGGAGGATATTGTTTCCATTCACAGCACTGGAACATGCTAATTATGCTGGGAGGGAAGAGGGGAGGGGGGGTTGATGGCAGCTTTCACTTGGGAGGGACAGGCTGGGCAAATAGTTTGTGAAACGCCAACTTAACCCCATCTTGTAGGGGATTGTCTCCAGCTCTTTTCCCCCTTCCTAGTTACTGTAATGAGGGGCTGACTTCCCAGATTAGCTCTGGCTATTTAAATGCTAATTTAATTAACAAAACATCCTTGGGGGAGAGGCATTACTTGTTCCTCCCATTCATTTATCGAGTTTCTGAATGTGACACTTTTTCAATCAGGTTGAGGAGCCACAGTTATTTCCATACCCACCTGGGCATAGCAGGGATTGAAGCAATGATGTGGAGGAGAGACAAACGGGTTCTTCGTCTCATTTATTTACTTATTTGATTGATTTTGTTTAGAACTAACCAAATTAAAACGATTTGATGTGTCCTGCAGAAGTTCGGTGCCTGGGGCGTGCATATCCCCAGGCTGCAGTGGAAGAAGTTGTCTTTTCTTTTTCTCTCGATGAAGGGATGAAGGGTTTAGGGCTCAGATCGTCTAGATAAAATTCTATCTCAGGGCAAGGCAGAAAACATGACAGTCTTTGGGATGTCTCCTCTTCCAAACCGTAACAAGCAACAAATCAAGCGTGTTTTAAATCAGTTTTTCTTTCTAATTTGTTTGACTGTCTATCAAAAGAGACTCATCAATTATGAATTTGCTGCAGACCTACTTTCTGCCCATAAATCATTCAGGTGCTGGAAAACTAAAGCAGAGGATCTTATCAGCGTTGTGTGCAAACTCCTAAGTATTGCTGGTCTCCTCTTTCACAAGAAGCTGGGCACCACTGGGACAGTCCCAGGAGGAGACCCCGGAGGAGACTGGAAGGCATTCAGAGCATCCAGCAGCTCTTCAGCATCTTCAGTAATCAGGTCCTCAGCACAAAAGTGTTTAGCAAAACGTTTAAAAACTAAAACCTATTGCTGTTGTGCATTTTTTTTGTCCCTGGGATAATGAGTTTTATTCTGATATGCTAATTTTGCCTTTGGGTTTGTATTGCTTCTCAGTCTGGAGATAAGAATATTTAAGCATAGTGGAAGTTTACATGCAAAAACTCAGACAAGTTTGTTATAACTTTCTTTCAATTATAATCGAGAAAGAAAGCACCAAAGGAAATCGGCATGAAGAAGAAGTCAGGAAATCTGGATGAAACAGAAATCTGGATAAAAACAAAATCAGTTTCTCTAAATCAGTTGTGTCAAAATTCTACTTGTTATAAAACTTTTGGTTTGGTTTGATTGTTTGTTTTTAAGGAACTGTGGAAATTTCTCCTGCAGAACTTTGAACGACCGTACAGTTTTAGGAGACTCGACATTAATTTTAGCAACATGCTTGCTGTGCTCTGCTAGTTTGACAGGAACTTTCCAAAATCAAATGATTGGTTGTTTCCAGAGTAATTCATAACTGTGAATTCTCCTGATCCTGGGATGGACTCGTAGATATATTTGAGTGCAGCCTCCTGCTCTCACTGTTAACGACGTCTCTGGGTGAATAAATGAACTCTTGAAGTCTTCTAGCAGTACTGGATTATAACAGAGTAAAGCCTCAAACAAACTTTTTTTTTGTAGACAGCCCCCACTTCTTTAAAGTTATTCCAAAGCTCAAAGTCTTGTTCATAAATTTCATGGCATTATAGGACATCATATTCTTTCCTGTATTACCCAGAGGGAATCTCAAATCTATACCCAGGCTCCAATCTCCCATAAACCCTGTGTGTGCCCTGTTTATGGCAGTGAAATTTCTTATAGCTGAGCTTTGGCTGAGCCTCCTCATGTTTAGATGGAATGTCCTATGTCAAGTTTGTGTCCATCACCTTTGTCCTGTCACTGGGCACCACTGAAAAAAGGTCCCCAGGCTCTTCCTCGCAAGACTGTGAGAATTTCAATACGCTGGGCCAACATTTGCAGTTTCTCTGCGGGTAGGATGAGGACTCCGATGAGGATTTGCTCATTGACTAACATTTTTTATTATTCTTATCAGTTTTCCAGTTTGCTGATGCAGCCTCTTTCAGAACAACAGGTTTTACCAGCCGTGTTGCATTTTATTCCAGCAGTTCTTTCCTCAGGCCAAGACTTGACAGTGGATTTCATTTGCTTGACAATAAAATAGATTTTCTGTCTTTAGAGAAAATGGAGAATCTCTAGGGACCTGGGAAAATACAAAATTACTGGGTGAGTATGTTCAGTGGTTGCAAGACAAGCTTGTAGTACTGGAAGAGCAAAAAAAAAACCTCAAGAAAATGGCAATCACTGAGACTCCGAGGAACGCGTATTTAGAGGGTTGTGTAATGTTTGCAGCATTTATCTCATAGAACTTCTGAGATATATCATCGGTGAGAGCTCAACTGCCTTGACTTCAAAGGCTGGAATGTGTTTATAGCTTCACCTACTGAAACATGTTGTTCTTGCTCCATTTCTGCAGAGCAAGTGCCTGCAAAAGCCACATTTGGTTTTTTTTTGCTTTTCTGCCCATCCGCGCTTTCTCTCTTCTTCGCCTTCCCTCCCTCCAGAAGCTGTACAGCTTCAAGGCATGTCCTGGCGATCCAGACACCACCAGACACTGGTTGAGCTCCTAATCCAAACCCAGATCTAAATTTTCCAGTTGCATTTACATTAATAATAATTTGAAAAAAAAAGAAAATTAATGTGTTTTGCCTACGTTTAGCAAACAGCACCGCAGGCTAAAATGCCAGCTCCAGATACCTCGAGATTTAATGAGCTGCTGGTTTGATGCTGAAACCTGGGAAATTGTGATAAATAGAGATGCTGCTGTCACCGCTGGCAGCTACAGAATTTATTGCTGAAACAGGGTTTTAACAGTGACTGAGAATTCCTTCCTGACTCTATAGACAAGAGTGACACCCGGTGGCTGAGGGGCAAAATAAAATCAGGTTTCAAAGTGATTTCCCCTTTCCTCTCCTTATTTAGAAGTACCTCTACCCTCTTAAAGTATTTGGTGGACAGGCAGCTGAAGGTGAGCTAGTGTGAGCTCAGGTGTCCAAGAAGCCACCAGCACCCTGGCTGTGTCAGCACTGGGGTGGCCAGCAGGAGCAGGGCAGGGACCATCCCCCTGCACTGGGCACTGGGGAGGCCTCCCCTGGAATCCTGGGGTCAGGATTGGGCCCCTCCCTCCCAGCAGGACATTTTGGGGCTGGAGAGTGTCCAGAGAAGGACAAATGAGCTGGGGAGAAGGCTAGAGCACAAGTGTGGTGAGGAGCAGCTGAGGGACCTTTTCTCAGTGGTGCCCAGTGACAGGACAAGGGGTGATGGACACAAATTTGAACATAGGAAGTTCCATCTAAACGTAAAGAGGAACTTCTTTACTTTGAGGATGATGGAGCACTGGAACAGGTTGCCCAGAGAGGTGGTGGAGTCTCCATCTCTGGAGATATTCAAAACCCACCTGGATGCAATCCTGGGTAACCTTCTCTAGGTGAACCTGCCTTGGCAGAGGTTGGACGACATGATCTCCAGAGTTTCCTCCCAACCCCGACCATTCTGTGATTCTGTGACCTGGAATTGTTGTCTGGAGAAAAGGAGGCTCAGGGGAGACATTTTTACTCTCCACAACTCCATGACAGGAGAATGGAGTGAAGTGGGGTCAGTCTCTTTTCCCAAGGAACAAGTGATAAGACAAGAGGAGCCAGCCTCAGGTTGCATGAGGGGAGGTTTAGATTGGACCTGAGGAACAATTTCTTCCCTACAAGGGTAGTCAAACCCTGGAAGAGACTGCCCATGGAACTGGTAGAATCCCCATCCTTGGAGGGATTAAAAAGACGTGTAGCTGTGGTGCTGAGGGACATGGTTTAGTGGTGGACTTGGAAGTGCTGGGTTAACAGCTGAGCAGGGCCATCTGCAGCTAGAGCAGGGTGCTCAGAGCCCCGGGCAACCTCCCCTGCAATGGTGCCAGGGATGGGGCAGCCACCACCTCTCTGGGCAGCCTGGCACAGGCTCTCCCCACCCTCAGCACCAACAATTTCTCCTGCTCTCCACTCTAAAGCTCCCTCTTGGAGTTTCAACCCAGCCCCCCTTGGCCTGTCCCCACAGGCCCTGCTCCAAAGTCTGTGCCCATCTTTCTGCCAGGCCCCTGGCAGTGCTGCCAGGCCCCCAGAAGGTCTCCCCTTGGGGAGCCTTCTCCTCTGCAGGCTGAACCCCCCCAGCTCTGCCAGCCTGGCTCCCAGCAGAGGGGTTCCAGCCCTCCCAGCATTGCTGGGGCTCCTCTGGCCCCGCTCCCCCAGGTCCCTGTCTCTGCTGTGCTGAGCACTCCCGAGCTGGCCCCAGCACTGCAGGGGGGTCTCTCTCTCTGCCCAGAGCCCTGGGAGCAGAGGGGCAGGATCCCCCCCTCCCCTGCTGCCCACGCTGCTGGGGTGCAGCCCAGGGTGCCAGTGGCTCTGGGTGCCAGTGCACGGCGCTGGCTCAGCTCCAGCTTCTCCCCCAAGCACCCCCAGGTCCTTCTCCGCAGGGCTCTCTCCAGCCCCTCACCCCCAGCCTGGCTTCATACTGGAGTTTGCCTTGACACATGAGCAAGACCTTTCTCTTGGCCTTGTTAAACCACAGGAGATTCTCATTTGTCCATTTCTCCACCTTGTCCAGGACCCTCTGGATGGATCCCTTCCCTCTGCATGTCAACCACACTGCTCAGCTTGGTGTCAGTCACAAACGTGTTGAGGGTGTCCTTGATTGCACTGTTCATGTCACTGGTTAAGATATTAAGGAGTATTGGTCCAAGCATGAACCATTGAGGGACACCACTCATTACTGGTTTCCACTTGGACATGGAGCTTGTAACTGTAACTCTGCTTTTAACTCTTTTATTAACCCTTTCTCTCCCCACAAAGAGCTGGTAGAGCTGATGGACGTGGGATGGAACACTGGGAGCCCCCACATTCCATCTCCCATGAGACACTCAAACAGAAGCATCCAGACCTCTGTCCACTCACCAGAAGTGACCATGGCACTGCCAGCCCTGTGGCACCAACCGTGTGGCCCCTGGCCCCTGGTGATGCCCCAGCTCCTGCAGCCTTTTGTCTCCCTCAAAACCTTCTGCACCAGAGGTGGGGACTGACCCCGAACCCCAGCTGCCCAGGGACACCCTCTGGGGAAATTCACAGCCCACCTCCAGAGCTCCTCTCCCTGCTCCTTCTCAGTGCCCTTGTGCACCTCCTGCCCCAGCCTGGGCTGTGACCCCCAGCAAACCCTCGTGTCTCTCTTTCAGGATCAGCCAACCTCTGCCAAAGGCCTGGTCAGGAGCGGCCGCCCTCCCCTGCCCCCTGGGTGCCCCAGCAGGGGTGGCATCTCCACACTCCTGACAGCAGCTGTTCCTGCCCTACACGTGCCAGCGTCCCCAGGCCCCCCAGTTCTGCCCCCGCCTGTCCCCTGTGAGCTGCACCTCAAGGGGCAGGTCACACAGCCCAGCCTGTCCAGCACAGGCAACCCCCTGGGGGCACCTCTGGACAGTGCCAGCTCCACAGGGAACCATATCCCCATGGATGTGGACACCTCCCCGGGGGTGACATCACCCTGGACACTGAGGTCCCTGTGGA
>JANVCC010000018.1:596978-615870 GCA_025345505.1 Todiramphus chloris collaris
GACATCAGTGTCCTGGGGACCTCCAAAGCCTCCTGCAGCAGGAATGTTGGGACAGACCAGCCACCAGCACAGGCCAGCGTGTCCCAGCATGATGCCAAGCTGGAAAAGTGCAGGAAGAAGCAGCTCAACATCTTGTTGCCAAAAGCTGTCAGGAAGTGCAAGGCTCCAGAAGACAGTGCTGGGGCAGGGGGGTGGGAAGCTTGGGATTAGGGCTGTTGCAGGCATCAGGTTATTTGGGGGAAGAAGGGACGGGGATGTGGGTTGTAGTTGACCATTTAGTAGCTTTGATGACTGTTTCGATCCCAGTTTTTCCTTTAAAACCCATTTATCCAGACCTTCTCCGTGCCTGCCTGGGATGGAGACGGATTGCAGGAGACACCAGGAGATGACACCAAAGAGGTGCAAAAGAACCGCTGAGCCCCACATCACATCCACCAAGCCCCAAAGGCCACCAGGCCATCCCCAGGGCTGAGTCACCACCAGCACCACAGGCAACCATGGGGGGTGAGTTCCCCAGGGAAGCAGCCCCTTGGCAGGGGAGCCAGGACAGATGGATCTGTGCAGGACTCACGGACATGGCCCCATGCATAAAGCAGCATTGACCCCTGTGACCCTGGGCAACATCCTCCCTCACTAGGGCTTCATCAGGAAGCTTCATCAGGATGCTCTACCTGCTCCCAGTACCCCACCACATCCCCATGCATCCCCTTCCAGCCCCAGAGACAACTTCTCCAGGCCACAGGCTCTGCCTGCCCAAGGCAGAGGCATGAACGTTGTGGGGCACGGTCCCAAAAGCCTCCCAGAAGTTCAGGTAGATGACATCTGCATATTTCCCTTGGCTCGCTGACGTAGCCACTCCAACATGAAGAGTTCAGATGTTGAAGTGAGCATAACTTCTATTTGATATCACAGGATCATGGAATGATAGGGGTTGGCAGGGCCCTCTGGAGCTGCTCTGGTGGCACCCCCTGCTCCATCCAGCAGGGGCACCCAGAGCAGGGGGCCCAGCAGCACAGGGTCCAGGTGCCTTTGGAATCTCTCCAGAGAAGGAGACTCCACAACCTCTCTGAACAGCCTGGGCCAGGCTCTGACACCCTCACACTAAAAAAGTTTTTCCTTCTGTTCAGATGGAATTTTCTGTCACTGTTCACCACTGAAGAGAATCTGACCACATCCTCTAGACCCTCACCCTTTAGCTCCCCTCTCAGGCTGCTCTTCTCCAGCTGCACAGCCCCAGGGCTCTCAGCCTTGCCCCAGCACAGAGATGCTCCAGGCCCCTCAGCATCTTTGTAGCCTCCACTGGACTCTCTCCAGTAGTTCTGTGCCTCTCTTGAACTGGGAAGTCCAGAACTGGACACAATACTCTGTGGCCTCACCATCATGGAGTAGATGGGGAGGATACAGTTCAGCTGACTGGGAAAATGAAGCCTGGCTCTGAAGGTTGTTGCACAGCACAAGGTCATCACAACCAGAGAAGCACGGAGCAGTGTGTAGCTGCCAGAAGGACCAAGCCATCTCTTCCACCACCCCTGAGCTCGCAGGCTCATCTCTTTGCGGAGACACCCCTCTTGCACAGAGTTACACTGTATAGCATACGGCCTATTGCTTGCCTGGAGATGTTGTCTCTTAAGAGGCTCTTCTGCAGTGGAACAACTTCACAGCTTCAGTCTTGATCCTGATATTCAGCAACTATTCGATCAAAAAAATTGTATCTGGAGAAAGTGGCCTCAGAATGAAAATATCTCCCTGTTTCTCCTGTGACAGGATGCCCTGTGGCTTTTTCTTCTTAACTCTACTCTTCTCTGCCTCCATCTCTCTTTTCCCTTCATGAAGTCTTGTTACTGGTGCAGCTGTAGCAAAATGTGAGTTTTCAGACTCTTTCTCTCAGAAACACACAGCCCTGAGGTGATACAGAAATCCTTGCTCAGACTCAACGCAAAACCTCGGTTCTCTGAGTCTTTCTGTTTCCTTCTCTCCCTTGTGGGACAACAAATGATGAAAAGCCAAATAAAGGCATCAAAATGTACAGCATCAGGAAAAAAACCCAACCAGTTAACAAGTCCTGAGGCTGATACAGGTATTTCCTGATAGCTGTGTTGGAGGACTCCCATGGAAATGATGTGCTCAGGGCTTTGCCAGACGCAGCCAGCCTTTCTCTGTCTCACATGATGCGAGGGAATCTCATGGAACATTAAACGTTTCCTTGTACGTGCTCCAAGTGCTAATTCACTGCTGGCTAAGATCAAATAATGAATTGTCAGAATTAAAAAAAAAAAATGAAGGGAAGTCTTGAAAGGACGAGGGGTAACGGGTTTAAATTAGAGAAGAGTAGATTTATATTGGATATCAGGAAGAAGTTCCTTACACTGAGGGTGGTAGAAGAGAGGAATGGGCTCCCCAGGGAGGTGGTTGAGGCCCCATCCCTGGAGATATTCAAGGTGAGGTTGGACAAGGCTCTGAGCAGCCTGGTCTAGTTGAGGGTATCCCTGCTTACTGTAGGGGAGCTGGACTAGATGACCTTTGTAGGTCCCTTCCAGCCCAAGCCCTTCTATGATTCTTCTTGCTAACCAAAAGGTTAGTGAGATCTTCTCCCACGGCTTTCCATGGGAGCTCCTCTACTCTCAGCTTTGCACATCCCTTTCTCCACCGGTTTTCAACTGCTCTGTTGTTGTTGGAAGTGGCCATCCCTTCCTCTTCCTCCTCATAAGTCTTCCGAGATCATCAGTTCTGGTGTACACATACCTGAGGGCAGTACTTGGATTGTAACAGACACCTGCAAGTTGAATATTCACATGAATTAGCTTAACAAATTATCCCGCACGAGGAGCACATTTTCATTAAATCACAGCAGAACCAGAAACACTGGAGTAGTTGCTTCCAGACTCGCCTGGGCACACCTGGATTTACGTCATATCGGAATTTGCCTTCAGTGATATGTCCTACGCCAGGAGAGACCACTGAGGTCCCCTCTGCTTTTCATAAACCATAAATTTGCACACTGGTTTCTCCCCTAAATCTACAAATTCTTTCCATAATTAGTGCTGCTGGTGCTTTAATGTCCAGTTTGAGGCAGCTTTGGTTTCTATTCCAGATTGTTCTGCCATCATGATCTAAATGGTAATTTCAATCAATGGGATTGCTGCCCACTCGATGATTGTTTTCTACAGGGATACTCGAAAACTTGCTAAAGGAAGGATAGGAACTGGGGAGCACCTTTCTCACTTGCTTCAGTTCCTAAAACTGTAGCATCCAATCGACATTAGCTATCAATCCCATCTCTGCAGCTGGAAGAAAGGAGAAGTACCCAGAAGACAATTTTCCTTTCCTAAAGTAGATGTCAAAGATACATCAGATAAACCACCCTTTCACAGAATTACAGAACCACAGGGTGGTAGGGGTTGGAAGGGACCTCCAAAAGAGCATCGAGTCCAACCCCCCTGCCAGAGCAGGACAAAACTAGGGCAGATCCCTCAGAAATGCATCCAGACAGGGCTGGGAAGTCTCCAGAGAAGGAGACTCCACAGCCTCTCTGGGCAGTCTGTTCCAGTGCTCTGTAACTCTTACAGTAAAGAAGTTCTTCCTCATGTTGAGGTGGAACTCCCTGTACTTATGTTCGCTGTTGCCAGTCTTTCTCCAGGGGTGATAGGGAGGGATGAGCTGCCCGGAGAAGATTGAGAGGACCTAAATTTTAATTTGGTAGAGTAAAAGGAAACACATCCCAGTTCAACCAGCCTGGGGGCCCTTCTCCATTTCTTGGTTGCAGATCTGCTATGTTCTCCACTTCTGCCTTCCTATGAAGAAAAGCTAAGAGAGTTGGGGTTGTTCAGTCAGGAGAAGGCTCCAGGGGGACCTTCTTGGGGCCTTTCAGGACTTCCAGGGGCCTGGCAGAAAGATGGGGACAGACTTTTCAGAGGACCTGTTGGGACAGGACAGGGGGTGGTGGGTTGAAACTCCAAGAGGGAGTTTTAGACTGGAGAGAGGGGAGAAATTGTTGGTGCTGAGGGTGGGGAGAGCCTGTGCCAGGCTGCCCAGAGAGGTGGTGGCTGCCCCATCCCTGGCACCATTGCAGGGGAGGTTGCCCGGGGCTCTGAGCACCCTGCTCTAGTTGCACATGTCCCTGCTCAGTGTGGGAGGAGTTGGGTTAGATGAACTTTAAAGGTCCCTTCCCACCCAGACCACTCTATGATTCTTTTGAAGCTCTGCAGAAATGACAGGAGCTGCTTTTCCCTTGTCCTGCCAGCACCGATATGGTTAATGATGAGGCATGTGGCTCTGGGAACAGGTTATTCCTGCTCCTCTGAAATGCTTGATGCATCTCCTGGTGTATTTTCTAGGAACCAACATTTCAGAAAGTCATCCTGGCCCTTCTTTTTCATGCACTGATTTTCTCAGGCAGAAGGGGGAGCCCATACATTATTTTTTGCATGTAATCATCTCCACATAGTGATACAAAGCCATCACATCAGTAGGTTTTCTTGAACATGAGAGCTTCTGCCTAGCTGATGTTACAGACGCGTACAACCAGGGGAAGGCAGGCTTGCAGAGCCCAGATTACTGTTATCTATTCCTTCCCAACAATGAGAAATCAAGGAAGATTTGAATTCTAAACAACTTTATCATATGTCATCACATTAGTTCAAATGCTAGAAAGCAGAATTTAATTAAGAACTCGTTAAACAAACAAAAACACAGAGGGAAAACAGACCCTTTAGACACAGAATAAGTCATAGCTGCATGACATTTATTTTTGCTAATTTACTTACACACCCACTGGGAAACCAAGTAAGTCATCTGTACGATACCTCTGTGATTATTTATATAGAACCAGTATGTCAGATGTTTTCTAAGGATGCACGTGAACATTAAGCTGTTAGATAAGCTTTGGGCTTTTGTAGGGTGCTTCTGTCAGGATGAGCAACTAAATAAAGGCACCATGCAGTGTTTCTTATCACTGCCCAAACCTCCTTTCTCAGAAGTGCAGAAGCTCCTAGGCACGACCTCTCTCATGTCTTTCAGTCACAGCTCCTCCTCCAGCTTATAACCAACATTTTGGTCCATGCAGGTGCATCCAGGGAAACCCACAAGTCCATTTTAGCTCTGAGGACCTCTGCAGTCCATCCCCTGGGATGGGTTTCTTGCTGCTTTTCCTCCAAGATTGCTCTTTCTGACAAGTTTGAAAGCAAGCAGATACTTTTGACTCATTGCTTGGACACAATCTGTGCCATCCTTCAGCTGCATTACCCACCTGCTGCCTCATGTGAATACTTTTGAGAATGACACAAGCATAGATTTTGGACCCTAAAACTCGTGACCACATGAAGTTACACTAATATGAACTCAGATGTAGCCCACACCATATGTACAAGTGGGGTTTTTTTTTTCCCCAACAGTTTAATTGATGCTGTGTTGGATTTCCATGGAGTTTTACTAGATTAGATAAATTTATTAGCCAGAACCGTGGCTTTATCCCATTATCCTGGCCTTGCAAACAAAACTGCATGGATGCAGGTACACCAGTCAAGCAGTACTTTTTCTCATCTAGCTCCTTGTGTTGAAGGACTGGCTGATGAACACCTAGTACGTGTTAAGCTAACCTGGACTGGAAGTGCTTGCACAATCTGATATTTATGAATTTCCATCAGCTCTGAAGGAGATGAACTTCATTACCACCTTCATCTTGTGCAGACTTACAGTCTCACACTGTGCCCAGGTATCATCTCCCCTCGCCGAAGGCACCATCCATCTTTTAAGAGTGATTATGTGGTCCTTGTTAGGAAGGAGCCTGGGTTACCTTTCCTTCTTCCTCGCAAGAAGGAGAGAAGGATGAAGCCAGCAGAGAACCATCAGGACCATGATGATTGCTCTGCCCCCTTCAACAGACAAGACAAGCAAGAGTTCACAGCAGTGTGGATGCAGCCAAAATCCCCAGAAGATTAGGAGGCTGTGAGAAATGACCAAGCAAGACTCTTGTGTTTTCCAGGGGGGAAATGGTGCTGCTAAAGTGGAGGATGAGCAAACATTGCCACTAAAAAAAAAAAAAGTAAAAGTACAGGTCTGAGGAATTAAATTAGTTTCATAGCTTTTGTTTAAATCACAGAATCATAGAATGGTTGGGGTTGGAAGAGACCTTAAAGATCATCTAGTTCCAACCCTCTGCAATGACCAGGGACACCTCCCACTAGAGCAGGTTGCTCAAAGCCCCATCCAACCTGACCTTGAACACTTCCAGTGATGGAGCATCCAGAAGCTCTCTGGACAACCTGTTCCAGTGCCTCACCACCCTCAGAATGAAGAACTTCTTTCTTATATCTAATCTAAATCTACCCTCTTTCAGTGTAAAGTCATTACCCCCTGTACTATCACTACACATCCTTGTAAAAAAAGAGGAGAGCAAGTTGTGTTGCAGAAATGTAATGACAACGTATCTCTGGAAAGAGTGAAACTCCTAAGAGATATCAATTCTACATCAGAAATCCGGTTCATGATAAGGAAGTTTTGAGACTGTGGAATTAATTTGCAGGTCTGGAGGGTTAAAGGGATCTCAGAGTGGGAGCTGGAGCCAGAAATCAGAGCTAAAGGCTGGTAGGAGATCCCTTATAACTAGATGGACTGAGAATTTGGAGAAGAAAATATCATCAGCCCAAGAATACAAATTGAATTCTTATTACACACAGCTTGGGGTATAAATTAACATTTATTTGAAACTGCAGAGCAAGCTTTGCCAAGAAAAACCTCATCCTGTTGAACAGGGACAGGTTTCAGACTACACAGTGGAGAATTTGCTCTTAGCATTGGTGTTTCTGCACCTGATGCATAGAGAAGCTCAGAAAGATACACTGAAAATTGTTTCAGGAAATGATGTGTCTGCTCGAAGGCTGAAAAATCTGTCAGAGTCTGTTGCAGAGGAACTGGAAATTCGGAGGGATAGAAAGCAAAAAATATAAATAAAAGGCGGCCCTACATGTAACTATAGAAAGAGCAAAGGAAAGGCAAAGTTTTGCAAAGGAAAATGCCACATAGAAAATTTAGCGCAGAAAATTCTGACATTGAGGAGCTTTATCGAACAGCGAAGCTGTGGTTCTGGAAAGTGTGCTGGTTAGTGGTTTGATGGGAAGGAAACCAAATTCTCCTCTAAGAATTAATGTAATAGAGCAATGGAAACACACGAGGACGTTATGCTGCAGCTTAAAATCACCCCCATCCAAAACCTGTCCCTGAACAAAGGGACAAGACGATGGTGTCGGTGTGATGCTTAAATAACATAATATTGAGTTACTTAAAACGTTGTACTGCCAGCAACTGTATCTTTGTAGGCATTCTAGCACAAATATAATGCTGGAAAAATCCCATAATAATTGTATTCATCCAAATAATTCGGTGGCAGGAGGGTGAAGGACAGAAAAACAGTCTAATGACAGCAGTTAGCAGAGCAGGGTATCAAATGATTGACAGCGAATGCGCAAATCATTGGGTAGGTGTGTGATGGAGAGTAGGATATTACTGTGCTGTTAAAGTGATACCTCCTTCTTTCAAAAGAAATCGGAAAAATTATAGCACAGAAAAAAACCCAAACCAAAAAAACCAAATCCAGATGAAAGAGCAGAGGTTTGTGTTGTAAATATATTTACAAAATCCGTAGGCTTTTGGTCTGAAGCGGCATAAATTTGCTTACGCTGTTAGAAAACGCCGGTTAGTTCTGGGTTAGAAACACAGGTGCTGGGGATTTGCAGAAACAACGTGGAAAAAAAATAAATTAAAAGTATATTGTGAGAGGATTGCAGGGTTCAAAGCCTTTGCAGCCTTAGAATAATGCTTTTATGATGTTAAAGTGGAGGTAAAAAGAGAAGTATCCCTTAGAGAAATTGCTTCTCACTCAGCAAGGTAGTACAGGGGAAGTTTACTTTAAATATTAGGAGCAATTTCTTCCCTGCACGGGTTGTCAAGGGCTGTCCCAGGCTGCCCTGTCCCTGGAGGGAACAAAGCCGTGGAGATGTGATGCTGAGGGACGTGGTTTAGTGGTGACCTGTTAATGGTTTGACTTGATGATCTTAAAAGTCTCTTCCAACCAAAATGATTCTAGGATTCTACTAGACAGGGTTAGATCTGAAAAAGCCACTGAAAAGTGGCAGTCCTGGAGGAGGCTGGAGGTCCATCTAGCCCAGGATCCTGTCTCCAAGCATGGTGATAAGTGGTGTCTAGGGAAGAACAGGGTGCATGTATATGGTCCTACTTCCCAGTATGGAGATGTGATTTCCATGTGCAGACTCCAGTGGGTAGGAAAAGCGAGAGACACTTTCTACACAGGAGGAAAGAAGAGGTGGATCTTCAGTACTCAAACAGAACCAGGAAAAAATCAGGCAGGGGAGGACCTAGGGGAGCAGACAACATTCATGGCCGAGCAGTTTTTTGGATATGGAGACAGTTGTGGTTCTAACTGTTCAGGCTGTATTGGAAGTTTTCTCCTGCCAAGAGCACTTGTAAGAGGCTACAGCAGCAAAGCTCTGTAGGACTAACTTCAGGAAATTCAGATTTGTGTTGGCAAACTGGAAACTCACCCAGCGAAGTTTTACAGTTTGTTTTTAAGAGAGGTTCTAAGTGATTTAGAGGATTCCCTCCCAGGATATTCTTGTTTATCCAGGTGTTGCTGTAGAGATGGAGCTGCTGACAGTGCTTCCCAGCTAGGACTCTCCAGCTGGAGCTGTATTTCCCTGTTATGCTGCTCCTGGGGCTGTCCCAGGACCTAATTTCTTGTCTGACCTTGAACTGAACCATCATGGCATGTGTGTCCCAGAGCTAGCCTGCTGGGGACTAGCTGGTCTTGGGCTATTGTCCCATAGGAGAGTCAAGGTGTGTGGCTGAGCAACCAAAGCATCAGTGGATGCAGGTGCTGAAGCAAAGTAGCATGTTTCCTCTTGGGCTGTTGGGCAGCAGGACATCCTCCAAGATTGAATCCGTTGCCCCATCAGTGTCACGCGCCGTTTGAGAGCAAGGTCTCAGATGCTTTGCAGGAACCCAGCATATGGCCCCACAAACCACAGTGTCAGTAGCACTCCTATTTTCCCTGACCCCTCGGGTAGATAATGCTGCCTCTATGCCAGCCCCGCTCCTATGTTTCCTCTCGAGTGCTAAGAAGTTGCTAAGCAACCTCAATCCATCTAGCAACCAGCAGCCTCACCACCATGAAGATATGGTGGCGTGGATGTTTGGGTACCATTTGGTCCTGCAGCAGCTATTGCACTTGGGAAAACCCCATCCTGCCCCCCCACCTCAGCCAAGAGCAACCCCAGGGCTGCCCATGAATTTACAGAAACACATGAGCACACAAACAGGTAGAAGGTGGACAGAACTGGTCTCTACATGAAGCACCTCTGCTTTGGCTCGTAAGGGGACATTAGGGGATGGTGTGGATTTTCATCAGCATGAGCAATATAAGGCATTTTAGGTCCATCTCTTTGTTGGCACCCAAGTGTTTCATGATCATAGCAGCGTAGAATGGTTTGGGTGGGAAGGGACCTTCCAAGGTCATCTAGCCCAACCCCCATCCACTAAGCAGGAACATCTGCAACTAGAGCAGGTTGCTCAGAGACCCAGCCAACCTCCCCTGCAATGGTGCCAGGGATGGGGCAGCCACCACCTCTCTGGGCAGCCTGGCACAGGCTCTCACCACCCTCACCATCAACAATTTCTTCCTTCTCTCCAGTTTAAACCTCCCCTTTTCTGGTTTCAAACCATCCCCCCTTGTCCTGTCCCAACAGGCCCTGCTAAAAATTTTATTCCCATCTTTCTTATAAGCCATGGGAAGTGATGGAGAGTGTGTGGGGCAGGTCAGTCACCGAGGAGCATGGTGGGTGCTGGAGAATGGAGCACCTTGCTTGGCTCCCTGAAAACAGTCCAGCATGGACAATTCTCAGGGACAGAGAGACCCCAGGAGTGACTTAGCTGAGATATTAGATATGTCCATCATATGTCCATTCAGCTTTAGCATCCTAAACATGATCTGACATGGCAACTCTCCGTTGGTGAGACTTGGTTTTCTGTAGAAAATGGATGTAGTCACAGAAATTCATGGCCGTTTTCTTCAGAACCATCAAACTGTTGCTGTGTTTCTCTGTTTTGAAAAAAAAAATTGCTCTTTTTTTTCTTTTTTTTTTTCCTTCCACAGCCTCCTTCCAGCAGTGCAGCTTCTTGGTGTCATTGGAAAGGTATCACTTTCTGCAAAGGCATCCACGACTGTTGAACAAATGGATAGATTGCCCGGTGACAGCGTGATGTCAGAGAGCTGTGGTCAGTGGGGCAGAGTCTAGCTGGAGTCCTGTGTCTAGTGGAGTCCCTCGGGGGTCGGTGCTGGGGCCAGTTCTGTTCAACATATTAATCAATGACCTGGATGAGGGCACAGAGTGCACTGTCAGCAAATTTGCTGATGATACCAAGCTGGGAGGAGTGGCTGGCACACCAGAGCTGAGCTGCCTTCCAGCGAGACCTGGACGGGTTGGAGAGCTGGGCAGGGAGAGATGGAATGAAATGCACCAAGGGCAAGTGTGGAGTCTGGGAAAGAACAACCCCAGGTACCAGTATAGGCTGGGGACTGGCCTGTTGGAAAGGGACCTGGGGGTCCTGGTGGGCAGCAGGGTGACCATGAGCCAGCCATGGGCCCTTGTGGCCAAGAAGGCCAATGGCATCCTGGGGTGGATCACAGGAGTGTGGTTTGTAGGTGGAGAGAGGTTCTCCTGCCCCTCTACTCTGCCCTGGTGAGACCTCATCTGGAATATTGTGTCCAGTTCTGGGCCCCTCAGTTGAAGAAGGACAGGGAACTGCTGGAAAGAGTCCAGCTCAGAGCCACAGAGATGGGGAAGGGAGTGGAACATCTCCCTGCTGAGGAGAGGCTGAGGGAGCTGGGGCTCTTGAGCTTGGAGGAGACTGAGGGGTGACCTCATGAATGTTCATCAATATGTAGAGGTTGAATGTCAGGAGGATGGAGCCAGGCTCTTCTCTGTTATGTCCAATGATAGGACAAGGGGCAAAGGGTGTAAGCTGGCACATGGGAGGTTCCACAGAAACATAAGGAGAAACTTTTTCACAGTGAGGGTGACAGAGCCCAGGCTGCCAAGGGAGGTTGTGGAGTCTCCTTCTCTGGAGACATTCCAAACCCACCTGGATGCCTTCCTGTGTGACCTGCTCTAGGTGATCCTGCCCTGTCAAGGAAGTTGGACTAAACGATCCTTTGAGGTCCCTTCCAACCCTGAACATTCTGCTGTTCTGTGATGATAAACCATGCAGGTGTTTTGGCTTGGTTTCCTTTCTGCATTGCTTGCATATTGATCCCTGTCCACGAGCCCCCTGCCTCCCTTCAGGTGGAGTTTCAAGTCTCTCCTTCTTCCCAAAGGCTGCGGAGATTTTCCCAGTCCCACTCCCGTATGGACTGGTGCCTGTACAGCACTGAACCCTCCCTCTAGCGGCTGCTGCACCAAAATGTTGAGAGATGCTCAGCACGTTTCAGCTCAGCTCTGCTCAGGAATGGACAGCGGTGCCAAAACCAGATCATCTGACAGAGGTCCGTGGTTCCTGTGGGCTGGGAAACCAGACCCATAGCCCATGCTCTGCTTTTGCTGAGCCCTGGTTGTGTCGCACGGGGTTCGACTGCGTCGATGCGATTCCTGCTGCTCCTTGCTTTAAATGGGCTATTTGCAGTGCAGGATGTGTCCTCCTAAACCGGCAGAGAAGGGTGTGAATGGGAAGAGCTGCGTCACTCTTCCCATCTGGGACTCGCTGCGCGTCTGGCCAAGGGCGCTTCTCCTTCACGTGGGTTTTGCACCGCTAACATTTTGGATTCATCCAGACCAGACATGCCAGGGTAAAAGCTGGCTTTATTTCAAATCTCATTACAGTTCCTCTGTGTTTCATCATCCTGCAGACACACTGTTTGCTGCAGCATCACTCCTTGCAGCAGGAGGGATTGCAGTGAAAACCTCCACGGCGGCTGGGAGGGGAGAAGTGCTGCCATCCAGCATGCAGGACCCCCCATCGACACCTTTACTTCTCCATCACCATGGAGTTCAGCCAACATAAGTGTAGGTGCATTCATTCTTAGGGTTAAACTACCAAATCTTGTGCCAACAGTAATATAGCAGCATTTTTCTGGCCAGCTGGGAGATGCTGCATAGATGTTGGGAAGACAAGGCTAATGCAGGGGTACAAGTCTAGAGCACAGGTCTTGTGAAGAGCGGCTGAGGGACCTGGGCTTGTTAAGTGTGGAGCAAAGGAGGCTCAGGGGAGACCTGGCTTTCAACAGCTCCTGACAGGAGCTTGGAGAGAGGGGGGGTCGGGCTCTGCTCCTAAGAAACAAGTGACAGGATGAGAGGAAATGACCTCAAGTTGCCCCAGGGGAGGTTTAGGCTGAATGTGAAGAAAAACTTCTTCTGCAAAAGGTTTGTCAAGGGCTGTCCCAGGCTGCCCAGGGCAGTGGTGGAGTCCCCATCCCTGGCTGGATTGAAAAACCATGTAGATGTGGTGCTGAAGGACATGGTTTAATGATGACCTGGCAGTGCAGGATGAATGGTTGGACTCAATTATCTGAATGGCCTTTCCCATCTAAATGATTCTACGATTCTGTGATTCTAAGATGACATCTTCTCCTGGCTCAGGTACAAGCAGAAGAGCACATCTGATGCTTCCTCAGATGAATACATATCTGAGTAGGTCTGCTGGTGCCTGAATGGTCCCCGAGAGGTGCGTGTGGCATCACTCATCTCAGAGAGTCATAGATCCAGACCCCTCCAAGGAAAAAATGGCTTCAAAACCCAAGGATGTCTATTTAAATGTAAACACCATTAAACCTTCTGTTGGTGGCTTTAACCAAACCCCGTCCAGATTGAACGGAGCAATCCGTTTTGGTATCTATCCACAAAACTGCTCTCCCAACAAGCGGAACATGTGGCCGTGCTGATAAATGCCAAGAATGATTTCCGACCACTGAAAACTTTAATTGCAGTTGTCTTCTGCGATCATGGATCTGCCCTGGATTATTTCAGTTCCAATCTAGGTCTCAGGACCATTCCTCTGGCTAATTAAAGGACAACCGTTTGTAACTAGTCACCAAATTTTTCAGCAGTCATCAAGTTCTTTTGCGTTTCACGTGGCTGGACTATTAAACTAAACTGGGCAATTTCCCAGTTATTCCTGATTCTCGGGCACTGGCAAAGCTGCGCTCAAGTGTCTGTTGCTGCAGGGAACACACAGATTTAAAACAAACAAACAAAAAAAACCCAAAAAACCTCCCCGTTGCTTCTTATGAGAGATTTACCATCAAGGAAAAAATGAGGTTTGAAATGAGCCAAACTCCTGTGCTCTGGGTACCTCTGCAGAGCAGGTAGGGCAAAGCCCACATGCCAGTTCCCCTAAAGCTCCATCTGTACTGGTTAATAAACTAACCAATGCCCAGGGGAGGTTGTTAAACTCTTTCCCCTCCTGACAGGGTAGCTGCTTCCAAATTGTCTGCTGGGAACAGTCCCATGCCCATGCCCATCCCCTCTCCCTGCGTGGGAACCACTTTTTACTACCAATATGAATAGAATGTTAGAAAAGAACAGGGGTTAGAAGAGAAAATGGGTTTTCTTTTGATTTCCCTTCAGCTGCTGCTTGTGGAACCTCTACTGCATCTCCTGGCTTGGTCCTGATGTGGTGGTGGCTGGAAACTTAAAAAAACATAAATGAAGCAGAGAAGAAGAGATTATCCCTTGAATCCGGGAGCTGGGTCTTTGAGGTTGCACGCATGGCACGACCCTGTCCTTGCAGAGCCTTGGGAGATGTTTCCATCTGAGACTGCAGGAGAACGTCTTGGCCACGGTGTGTGGTGCAGGGTAACAGAGAAATGGGAGCCATGATTTCTGTTATGGCTCTACTAATATTTCATTATCTGATTGTGTGTGGATGCGTGTTATATGATAAAGATATATATACACACACACACACACCTTATATGTCATGGTGTACATTTTTGGCAGGTGTTGCTCCAGGCTGGGGTGAGCTGAGGTGGGAAGGGGGAAGGTTTGGGGTGTGATACAAAGCATGAATGTAAAAAATCCAGGTTAACTCTGGAAAATCTCCGTCTGCGCCCTGAAATGTAGCTGCACATTTGCCACCTCCTCATGCTCACAGAGGAACCCTGCTGCCTTCCTTTGTGCTGCCCATCACCGGGGATGCTGGTACCACCCAACGCTGGCTGCACTGACAGGCAGGTTATTTCCCTACTCTGTGGCCAGGTATTTATAGGCACCAGATCTAGGCAGTAATTAGGCCATAGGATAATTTCAGCTTTCACTGGGACTTGTCAAATGTCCCAGAGGGGAGCAGGAGGTCCTCGTCCTCAACCAAAGCCCCTCTGGATGTGTCAGTCCTCAGAAGGAGCAGAAGATGCCAGCTCAGTGCTTCCAGTGATAATCCCTACCTGCTTGTCCCTTTTGAAGGTCATCGGGGGCATTTGACGGGTAGAGAATAGCTCCTTTTATGCCATGTGAGATATTTATATGACTAAGGGCTGCCGGTCACTGGGAAGCAACCCAAGACTTTAATGGTTTAATTGCTGTTTCCTGTATGTATCCCCTCTCTGTTGTTCATCATCGATGACAATTGTGGTTTTGTGTCTGTGGGGCTGGGCTGGGTCTCCCTGGGAACCTCAGCTCATGCGATTACTGCTCCTGGATATCTCTGGTCTGGGTACATCCTTGAAGTCTCCCCCTACTTGAGATCATCTTTATGGGTCTTACTTCCTAATGAGCTGCTACAAGAGGATGTTGGTCCAGTTTTCACCTTGAGGCATGAGTGAAGGATGGAGCACAGATACGGACATCCTTGCAATAACCCATAAAACATACTGTGCGTGATGGGGTGGGACCAGAATGGACACAATGAACGACAAAACCCAGGGAAAGACTGGAAAATGAGCACATTTTGGCTGCCCTGATACTCACTGGCAGTACCACAGAGCTGCATTAGTGCAAAGCAGGGCACAGTCAGACCTTTTAAGACTTGCGTGTGCTAGCAGATAAATACACCATTTGCTCCACCCTGGTATTGATCCTGAAATAAAACCATGCCGCTCTCCGCTCCCAGTTCCATTATCTCCAGCCCCAAAAGCCCAGAAATCACAGACAGAAACCCCTAGATCACAAACCTCGAAGCTCGAAGTTCTTGATCGTATTTTTAGTGCTCTTTCTAACGCTCTTTTGAATTTGCCTTCTGGTTTTTTTTTTCATTGCTAGAGCAAACTCAGCTCATCCCTCAAACCTTTGGAAAATTGGGGTTTTTAAAATAAAAATAAAAATCCATTGCCTCCAGGGCCCGGGGCTTTAAGAAAAACAACATATCTGTTATGTATATGTATTCCTACATATATTTACACCGACATAAAATGAGATGCATGGTAAAAATGACACAAACTGACAACACAACCACCCCGTTGCAAGAGTCTCTTGGACAGGGTGACAACCCACCTTCTCCTGATGCACTGTGCTTTGTCTGCCCGGGACCGAGATGAGAGGGCAGATGTTGTCTTGGGTAAATCGAGCCCTGTAAGCCCTGATCCTTCGTGTCACTCACTGGTGGGTTTCACATGTGTACCCCCTTCCCTTGCCCTGAAACCTTTAGATAGTTGCCTCAATTTGGACTGGGCCGTGGCCAAGGACTGGATGTTTGGTTTAAATCACAAAGGTCTTCCCTGTCACGCTTTACAAGCTGATCCTGGGCTGAAGTCATGCCAGGATGGGTTTTATCAGTGAAAGGAGGGCGAGCCTGACAAAAAAATATCATAAATCTTTCAGAGATTTAAAAAAAAAAATAAAAAAGGAGACCTTTTCTCCCATGGGCATTTTAACAAAGCGAGCTGCCCTGGGATTGAGTCGGTGCCCACCACGTCCCCTCGAACACGCCTCTGGTTAATTCATCTCTTGGCACTTCTTCCTCCAAAGCTGCCATCGGCACTGTCGCTTGGTAAATCTGCTGGAAAAAGCTGCTGGGAAAGCGCGTGTGGGTGTTTGTGTGCGCGGGGATGCCGTGGGCGCTGGGGAGCTGCTCAACAGACTGATCTTTGGGGGAAGGTTGCAGCATCGGGACCACTGCTGGGTAATCCCAGCCCTAGTGACCTGCTCTCCTGCCTGCCGTGGCATCACAGGAAGGCTCTGAGTCTTCATATTTAATACATGAGGAGCATAGGGCTGATCTTTTTATAGGTGGTGCTCTCAGGATTCACTTTCTTTGAATTGCTGGGTAATAAAGGCTTTGGAATTAAAGGTTGGATCCCCAGGCTGGTAGGAGAGGTCAGTAAGGACCAACGTCTGGAGTTAGAGCTTTGCTGGAGCCTATTCCTCATCCTAGGGACCAGGGAATGCTGAAGAACCCTGATCCATGGATGGCTGCTGGTCTGGACTGTGCTGCTCAGCCAGGCAGGGAGTGATGATGGAGGGATGGATTCAAGCTCCTATTTTAGCAGATTGCACCTCCAGCTTCCGCTTCCTTGAAACTAAGGAAAACTTTTTTTGGTTAAACTCTGGTTTTACACCATTAGGTTTTCTTCTGGAAGAATGGTAATCTGGAAATCTGAACTATATCCTGTGTTTTGTCAGTGATGTGCTGGGGGAGAAGTTCTCCCTCTGTTAAACACATCTGCAATCCTCCTCACACCTCACTGGATTTGGCCACCAGCTTGGAGCTCTACTTCCACCATCTGACTTCAGCGGATCAAAACCAAAGACTCTCCCTTTTTTTCCTCTCCAGAGCCCATATTGTCCTTTCTGCTCTGCTGATTTTGGTCTTGCTAATTTTAAGGAGAAATCCTTGGATCCAGTATGGTATGTCTGGATCTGTGGGTTTTAACCCCTGGCCCATGGGTGGCTGCTGGTTTGGACTATGCTGCAAGACAGCTCTCATTATATAGATATTTTCAACACCATGAAAACGAGGGAAGAAAGCAAGAGAAGGGAATTAAGAGTGGATTTTGTGAGCATTTCAGATGTAAACTGTTTTTTTTCCATTGGCTGCAAGGGATTACAAAGGTACACGAAGAGTCTTTGGGATTTTAATCCAAATTTACAGGTGAGCTAGGCTCATGGAACCATGTAGGTTGGAACCAGACCTTTGGAGGCCACTTGGTCCAGCCCCAGAAGCCTTGATGGTCCTTAGCTATATTTTAAAGCAATTTAGTGTTTTTCCCAGGAACGGTGGGAATTACTGGGCTCTAACCCACCCCCTTTCCCCAAGGCAACATCAAGTATTTTTTTTCTGTCATTCCTGACACACATTTTTCTAACCTGACATTAAAACCTCCCAGGAGCAGAGAGCCCACCCCAGCTGCAGCCAATCCATCCCCACGCTAAACTAACCTCATGAGAGCAAACTTTCCAGGGAGCAGGATGAGAAAAACTCACAGTATCAACTGAATCAAAAAAAAAAAAGCATTTATTTTGCTGACTGTATTGGCAACTGAATCCTGGTTTTGTCTGGGCTATCGGGATCATTAACTCGGTGCTAACGAGGGCAGAATTAAGAGGATGCTGCACTGAGGAGAGTATAGAAGGCAGGATGGAGAGGTAAATTCAGGTATAATCACTGCTATACAGCCCCTTCCCATTGTGTATCACATCCCATCACATCACCCCAAGTTAAGCAACCCAGGGCACTTGCCTTCCCTCCAGGAAAATCCATCCGGCTGCATTCCTCGCTATACAGCAGGACTCAAAGTAGCAAAGGAAAGGAGAAGAAAATGCAATATAACAGTCCACGATATAGTGCTGTCTATAAATATTTTACCAGGAAAGGTATGCAACTGGTATTTTGAACAAATCCCCAGCCACAGTTTTAATAAAGTGCCTTTAGCCTGCCACTCTGCCGTGTTTAAATCTAATTCCAGTTGTCAGTCAAATCGCTGTACGTTATTAACCCATGGGCATAATTGCCTATTCCAAGTCTGCGGCTCGAAGAGGCTTTATGTATGATTGCAATAAATGAAATAACTTTCACGATGCCAACTCGCAGCCGAACACATTGACATTGAAAATTACACGCGCGCACGCCTTGCTTTTGTCTTCCCCTGTATGAGATTTTACCGGTGAGACTCTGACTGCAGAGGAAGACCCGTGCGAACGGGGAGATGACTGAGCTTTGCATGAGCTCATCCCTACAGCTGCTGCCACGTGGAAACACTTCAGCCCTTCTCGGTTTAAAAGAAAAACTCTCCATCCAAATAAGCAAACATTCATAAAATCGCCGCTGAGTGTGTCGGAGATGGAGAAATCCTCATGGAGAAACCAGATTTAGGTAGTGATGGCTGCTGTGTCTCCATCCCCAACATCCTCCCTCTCTCCCACCGTGGTGGGACTCCCTGTAGGAGGAAGTGATGCCGCTGGGGCAATGGGCTTGTTGGTTTGTTTTTTATTGGTCACCACTGGGACAGGGCGAACATGAAATGCAAAGGGCAAAAGCATCACTCTCTGCTTTTTTGTGCTGCTGAAAACCACAGAATAAGTGGGAGGGCAGTGCAGGGTCACCAACCATCAAAGGATGGAGGTGCTGTGTGCAGCAGGTCCTGAAAAGCATCCTGTCATCCTCTCTTGGATGTCACCAGACTTTACAAGAGCTTATGGCCTCTATATCAGTAATTTGTGCTAGAAGCATCTCATCTGCACCCTCAGCAAGTTTGCAGATGACACCAAGATGAGTGGTGTGGTCAGCACACCTGAGGGACAGGATCCATCCAGAGACACCTGAAGAAGCTCAAGAAGTGGTCCTGTGTGAGCCTCCTGAGGTTCAACAAGGCCAAGGGCAAGGTCCTGCTCCTGGGTCAGGGCAGCCCCCGGTACCAGCCCAGGCTGGGGGTGAGGGGCTGGAGAGAGCCCTGTGGAGA
>JANVCC010000018.1:626448-650020 GCA_025345505.1 Todiramphus chloris collaris
CTGGTGCGGTCCTGATGGACACTGGTGGTAAGGAAGGCACGCTGGGGCTATCTAGACATCTCTACCCGGGCATATCGATATATTCCCAGCATCCCCGCTCCTTCCCGAGCACCCTGGTAGACCCTGGAACCTTGTCAGGGCCGCTGCGCGGAGTAACCCGGGCTAAACCCCTGGCTCAAGTGGGCTCCGAAGGCAGGAAATCCTTTATTACTTGCCGGCTGGTTTTCCTACCAAGGGCATGTGCCTGCTCCTGGGGATCTCTTTGGACAAGCCACGGCGACCGCGCCGTTGAGGTCGTTCCGTATCGCGCCGCGTCGCGCGTGCAGCCCTTCCCGTTGACGTGAAGGCAAAGACATCCTGCCTTTTATTTATTTATTTTATTGTATTGTATTTTGATGTCATGTTTAATTTTGTTTATTTTATTTTAATTTTGATTTTTTAAAATTTAATTTAATTTAATTTTAATTTAATTTTAATTTTATTTATTTTACTTTAATTTTGCTTTCTTATTTTATTTTACTTTATTTTATTTATTTTATTTTATTTATTTTATTTTATTTTATTTATTTTATTTATTTTATTTCATTTTATTAATTTCATTTCATTCCGTTTCGTTCCGTTTCGTCTCACTTCGCCTCATTACTTTGTTATTTATTTTTATACTTCACTCTATTTTAACGTCAGTTTTTTTATTCTTCATTTTCCTTTCACTTCGCTTTGTTTTATTGCAGTTCATTTGACTGGATCGGATTGAATTTGCTTCCCCCACTCGAGGCCTAGAAGTTGGCGAGGAAAAAAAACCAACAAACCCAAAACCCCCAACAAAATACCCCCCCCCCACAACCCGCCTGCAAGCACCAAGCCCGCGGTTCGTGCCCCAAGCGCGGCCCATGTGGGGGGGCTTCGGGGGGGGGCCGGGGCATCCCCCCCGGAACAAGCCCAAGAGCCCTGTGCTCATTGGCCCCCCCCCCCCCTGCTTGCCCAACCCCGGCGACGCGCTCGAAATCTTCGGCTGAGAGCAGCGGCCTTTTCTTCTCAGCGCTGTTTAACACTAGTACCATTTTGTTTCCATTACGTTAATGACATTTCATCTCCTGCACCGAATCGGGGGCGGGGGGGGGGAGTTTTCAAGGAAATACTGGAAATGAGATGTCAAAAATTGGTCGGGAGAGTCACCGAGGCCAGGCAGACAAATCTCTCCGCCTGCCCTTTATAAGGCCACCCCTCCCCAACCCCCCCCTCCCCAATATATTCTTCACTTAAAAAAAAAAAAACCCCAAACCCAAACCCTATTTACCCTGAACGAGCAACTTCTCATATACCTCCTTCAAGCTGTTTGCAATTCAAATAAGAAACCGTATAGCGCAGATTTTTTAAAGGTCTCGCTGACAGCAGCCAACAGCCAGAGCATCCCTCTGAGACCTGCCGCGCTTCCAACCGCAGCTGGAGCCACGGCCCGCGCGAGCAGCGGCCCCGGCAGCTGCCCGATGGGGACCCTGTCGCCGCCGGGGTCACGGCGTCACGTTATTTATCTCCTCCTTGGCTTTTCTGTCTCGGAGATTTAGAGACAGCTGAGCTGTTTGACTTTAAAAATGAATATATGTGTTCTGCAAGGAGGGGGTCACTTGGGTGGAGGAGAAAAGTTGTCGTTTCAGTATCCTTCCAAAATTAGTGCTATATATATGTTTGCTGTATACATTTGCTATATATATATATTTGCTACATATATATTTGCTATATATATATATTTGCTATATATATATTTGCTATATATATTTGCTATATATATATTTGCTATATATGTATTTGCTATATATGTATATTTGCTATACTTATTTGCTATATATATTTGCTATATATATTTACTATATATATATTTGCTATATATATATTTGCTATATATATAAAAATTTGCTCTATATATTTATATATTTAATTATGAACGGTGCTTTATCTCCCTGCAACATCTTCCTTCGGAGGATCCCAAAGCGCTCTGGGGAGCTGCCTGGGCACCCATCCCGATCCGAAGGGAGGAAACGCGATTCCCTCCCCTTTGCATGAGTGGGGAAACTGAGGATCGTGGGCCTCAGGGACCTTTTGCCACCCGTCCTTCGTGGCTCCACCTGGGAGCGAGACGCCCGCGGAGCCAAGGAGTGGAGATGGAGCTGCTGCTGGAAACCACAGGGGCAGCTGGAGATGCAAACCCAGCTCGGGGCCGGCGTCGCTGGGCGAAAGGTCTTTGCAAGACCCCCTTTGCCACGGGGAATTTCAGCCTGGATTTCAGCCCACTCTCAGGAGTGGGGGGTGGGTGCTGCGTTATAAACCCGCTCCGGATTAACGCCCGAAGAGATCGTTGAGGGTCTTTTCTAGTTGACACTCTTCCCCATCTCCCCACGACGTTTCCTGGGAGGGGGTATTTAAAGCTCACTCCAGCCCACTTGAAAACACATTACGCTCCCTTAAAAACATAAATCCCGGGACTTAACTGATGATCCATTCCCTCCCTCTGCACTATTAGCACATTAAGAAATTAAACGATAAAACTCCTAAAGATCCGATTGACCAGAATCGCGCCGCTCCATATGGCACGACATATGTGGCCGGCCCTCCTGCGCACCCCGCTCGGGATCGCCTGGATGCGCGCTCAGGCTGGGATGGGAAGAGGGTTTCAAGGCAAATTCAGATGGATTTAGAGTTGGGTTTGGTTGGGTTTTATCAGTTATGTTTTGCTTTTCTTTTTTTTTTCTTTCTTACTTTTTTTTTCCTTTTTATTTTTTTTTTCTTTTTTTTTTTTTTCCTTTATCTTTTACATTTTTATTTTAATTTATTTTGTCACGACGTTTCACTTCTCTGCTCCACCTCCAGCATCGGAGGAGAAACTGTAGAGGTGCTGTACGCCCCTCAAGAAAGGCTGCAGAGCTTTGCTTTGCTGGAGGAGGTCAGGTGAGGCTATTTAACGCTTTCCAAGGCAGCTCCTAAAAGAGGATGGGCTTAAGGAAAACAACCCCAAACCCCAAACCCACAGCCCCACGAGCAGCTTAACAACGGCCGGAGCTGATGGCAGAGGTGACTCGGGGGGAATGAGTCCCTGTGGGTGGGTGCCGACCACCCAGCCAAGAGGGGAAAAGTCCCTTTTCTGTCCTACCCGCGCCGCGTTAAATCACATTGCAGCAAACAATAGGCTCTGGGCCTCGCTGCGAGCTTTCCCCGAGCGATGATGGGTTTCTGAAAGCCTTGATGAGCTTTTTCTCCACTTTGGTGAAGGATAAACCTCCTTTTTTAAATTTTTTTTTTTTTTTTCCTAGGGTTCGCCTGATTTTCTGGGTGCTGGAAGGTGCAAGGGGGTGCAGATCGCAGAGCTGGAGCTGGCAGCACCTTGCTGGGTTTAGCCCCGTGCCCGGCAGTGTGGAGAAGGGCAGACAGAGCCCATACCAAAAAACTTTAAACACGACCTAAACCAGCTTAGCAGGGACATACACGAAGGAAGAGATTAACCCCCCTCACCCCCTATCCAGGAGCAACAAATCCCATTAACTCCCCATCCCTAGGAAGGCAAACGCCGCATCCACTGGCGCCCGAAATAGGGACCTGCCGCATTCATTTAGGTTTTTTTTTTTTGTTTGTTTGTTTGTTTGTTTGGGTTGTTTTTTTTTTTTTCATTTCAAATAAAAAATCCCAGCCCGTGGCAATGTCTCCTGCAGAAGCTCTATACTGAGAATTACTGATGGTTTCTGCGGAGAGCTTCAGCATCCCTGCGCACCAGCCTGACCGTGCCGTTCCGGTGCGACGCCCGCGTCGGCTGCTCACCTCCTAAATAGTTAATTCCTGGAGATGGCCAGAAGGTGAAATATGTATGGGGATCAGATGCAGTCACCTATAGCTCCCCTTTCCGCAGGATTTCTCGGGGTCATGTCGAGAATCGGGAGCAAGAAGGGGAGGGGGAGGGATGAAAAATCTCTCTCTGCCTGAGACAACCCAAGTTGTCATTTGCTTTAAAGCAGGTGAATTACTCGTCGAGGCGATAGGTAGAAATGGCACGAAATATAGGAGAGGGGGGGGAAAAGGAGCTGTTAGAGACAACAGCAGGAGAAAAACTCTGTTATCTATGGTAACAGTCTGGGGACTGATTTATACGGCGTATAAATAGAGCAGGAGAAGCTTCCTCGATGTAGATGCTCTGATAGCAAAGTGAGAGTTTATTTTACCCTCCCTTTCAGGTTCGGCTTCGTATGAACATTTCCCTTGGAGGTAGCGGCCCCGGCTCTGCAGCCTGAGCCATCGCACCCATTTCCATAGGAAATGGGCCCAAACTTTCTCCCCTCGACGTTGTGCAGGGCACAGGGGTGCAATTGGTGTCCCCCCCCCCCTCCTCCACATAGCCATTTCATCTTAATTAACCCCCCCCCCCCACTTCCCCCCAGAACAGCCCTCTCTAAGCCCCCAAATATTATTGCTTTGTTTACTCCCAGTGGATGAAAGCTGATGGTTTAGATCCCAGTGCCAAGCACTTATTCCCTTCCACAGTTTTAATAACACTATTTAACCTATGGGCTGTAGAGAGGGGAAAAAAAAAAAAAAACCCCAAAAAACAAACCAACCCACCCCAGATCTCTTGCACTCCGCGATTTCTTTCTGAATTTTCCTCGAGGGGAGAAAAACCATCTAAAGGTCTCCAGGCTGAGGGTTTAAAATAATGCATCATATTTAAGCAAATTATATCCGAGTAAGCACGGGGGAAAAAAAAGAAAAGGGAAAAAGAAAAAGAAAGATGTAGTGTCAGGCTGGAGCCTTGTTAAGTGTTTCAAGGAACATGACATATATATCAGAGGATAAAATGCGGAGGTGGGGGTAGCAGTGAGGTTTCAGGGCTCATCTGAAACATACCCACAAACCCCAGTTCGCCCCCCTTTGCCTTTTGTGCCCCCGTTGGCTCGCTGGGTATTTGCAAAGCAGATGAAACCCCCCCCCCCCAAACTCTCCTCGCTGGAATTTGCTCTTTATTTTCCGTAGCTGCTCTGCTACGGCAGCAACGGCCTTGAAATCCAGCAGCTTCAGTTTGACGGTGCCATCTCCCGGCGTATACGTTATCCCCGCTCCTATTGTTCTATAGGTCAGCGCGAGAGCCCCGAATCAGGTAAAAAACAAAAAAAAAAAAGCACTTTCCGAGTCCCTTTTGTGCTGTATCCCACCGTACGAACGGAACTGCCTAGCGTGTGGTTTCCCATACGCAGATTCAACCGGCGTCAAACAGCAGATGGTTCAGGTAGAGGGTTTCAAAGCTGTCCTAGCCAGCCCCCAGTCCTGACCTATATGGCGGGATGAACGCCAGGCATACCTTTGCTTTCCCTTGTGTCCATCATATATCTTTGTTTTTGTTGGTTTGGTTTTTTTTTTTTCCTTTTTTTTAATAAAAAAAAAAAAAAAAAGGAAAAATAAGGGAAAAAAAAAATAATAAAAAAAAAAAGCAATACCTTCACAACTGATATTTACACAAGTAAATATTATTTTTATGTATATACAGCGAGGATAAAATGATTTTTAATGAATTATCTGTGAGCGAAAACAGTTCTGTAAACCAGCAGGGCTGCAGGCGATTCTTACCATATGTCGGCTTGCATTTGTATCACAGAATTTGTTTTTTGCCAGGCCAAAATATCTGCTTTTCTTGCGTGGCTCGTGTGCTAGAATTAGGGAGCTACATAACTCAATGCATTTAAGCCAGAATATTGTCTGCTTTTATTGGACTATTATTAATGCAAAGGCGAGCGCATCCTATACTGCGCTGCGCTCCCAGGCAGCGGTACGAGCTGCACATTAGCAGGGAGCAGCCTGAGTGATATTAAAAACCCTTCTTTTTTCCCCATAAAGCTTCCTTCAAACCTTTCTCCAGGAGGTTTCTTGGAGTAAATCAGCAAAAAAAACCACCCCAAAATAAAATACTAATATTCTGTAAAACGTAAGCTGCTCTCTGTGCGCATCCCTCCCTTCCCCCTCCGTAAAATAGCATCTAAATTCCTAATGGCAATAAGGGTGAATAACTTGATGTATAGAGGGGGATGCTCAGGCTAAACCCACACTCCATAACATAGCTGAGCTTTACTAGCACAAGTGTAAACCTTGTCGTGCACAACAGAAGCCGGAGCCCGAAATGAGAAACTGCCACCGTAACACCCTGAAAAATGCAGGTGAAAACTTCTGCCCGAGCCAGGTTAGGAGGAAATTGCTCTCCCAAATTTGGTTCGAAAACCACGATGAATAGTAACTGGGGAGGAGGGGGGGTGGACACAAACCCAACCCCAAACTGCTGTGGAGATCTCTTATTCCTGAACTCCGGGGATTTGATTCCTGCGCTGGTAACGCCGAGGAAACGTTTCATTTGTCTTTCAAAAAAAATTGGACAGCAGAAATCCAAAGCCAGATTCTCCAGCATTTCGCTGGGGCTAAATCAGGGGGCGGGGAGTGAAGAAGGGGGAGGGCGGGTGGGATCTTCACCCAGGTTGCGGCGATGCTGGGAGGGAGGAGAAGGCCTCTGGTAACAGTGGTCCTTGCTCTGCCGCTCCAGACCCCGAACAAAGAGAGGTTGCCCCTATTTGTGTACGGGTCCGGTACATCGAGCGGTTTGCTGCTGGCTTCAGTGGGAACAGGATGCTTCCCATGTGCCCACGGGAATATTTCTGGTGATGCTGCCTCGAGCAGGGGGGACGGAGAGAGGTCAAAAAGGTAGTTTTGGGGTGGTTTTTTTGATTTTTTTTAAATTTATTTTGTCCAATTTTCCGAGAGGAGAAAAATAATAAATAATAATAAAAAAACCCCTTTAACAATCCAAATTCTTTCTCTTCTGACCTCATTTTCATCCCCTCCCCTCTCCCTCTCTCATGCTGCCGCGAGACCGAAGACGGCGATTGTATCATGACGTCATGCTCCAATGAAAAATGTCATAACCATTTGTCACCGAATGCCCCGGGTACCAAGACGAAGCAACCGGTACGAGACTGGCAGGGCTAATAAAAAAACAGCACTTCAGCTATTATTTATTTATTTATTTATTTATTTTTCTGCTGAACTCCTCTATGCACTACGCAAATCCGATTGCAAAAGTGGGACACACGACCAACACTTCAACTCTGGGGAACTTTCGATCGACACAAACTCAGCGCACGGTAACTCGAAGATGTTCCGTGGCCGCTCGGCGCTGCCGTTTGGTTCCGGCCGGCGTAACACTGCGTGATGGATTGTGCCGTGCCGGCGAGCGAATTAAAAAGACATTGCTTCAGATCACTCATGGCAGTTAACGAAAGAGGAACTGGGTTTTAAACCGGAATAACAATAATAGCAATTATATACCAATCTGGCCTGAATCATCTCGCCTCGCTAGCGGTTATTGATTATTAATAGGATAATATTTGCACGAACCCGCCTTAGACCACATCCCTCATCCTGCCGGCTCCTGCGCAGCGAGAACCAACCTGCTCCTGGTGAATTCATGGTCCGGTGGCGAGCACTTGATCCTCATCAGCCTATGGTTTTTTTTTTTGTTCCTTAAAGATCCCATTCCTAACACCATGTGATCGTGTCAGAATCCTTTTCTTCTGATTTTTCCCCACAGAAATAAATTTCTCTGTCAGGGCTGTGTGCTGCAAGCCCTAAAGGTCAACTTCCCAGAGAATCATAGAATTGTCAGGGTTGGAAGGGACCTTAAAGACCATCCAGTTCCAACCCCCTGCCATGGTCAGGGACACCTCCCACTAGAGCAGGTTGCTCACAGCCCCATCCAGCCTGGGCTTCAACACTTCCAAGGATGGGGCTTCCACCACCTCTCTGGGCAACCTGGGCCAGTGTCTCACCACCCTCATGGGGAAGAAATTCTTCCTACTGTCCAACCTGAATCGACCTCTCTAGTTTTAATCCATCCCCTCCAGTCCTAGCACTGCCCCACAGCCTAACAAGCCCCTCCCCAGCTTTCTTGTAGCCCCCTTCAGATACTGGAAGGCCACAAGAAGGTCTCCCCGGAGCCTTCTCTTCTCCAGCCTGAACAACCCCAACTCTCTCAGGCTGTCCCCATGTGGATGCTGAAAAGCTGCTAGCAGAGGAATTTTCCTAGGTTCTCACAATATTCTGTGAGTACCCTGCCTTTCTCACATGTGTTATGAGAAATAGTAGGACGGTTTTGTAAACTAGACTAGCACATGGTGTTTCGATAAGTTTTGTTTATGGTACATTGTAAAAATATTTTGAAATAGGTGCTGTATGACTTTAACCAATCACCCTAGGAGATGGGTGATTACTGACCAATCGCCCTATGGGGCTGGGGTATAAAAATGGGGTTGTAAATTAATAAAGTTGCTTCTTTTGCCTGCTCTTGCTGAACTTATATGTTGCTGCGTCTCTCCGCTCCCGGCATAAACAGCGACATCCCCATAGCAGAGGTGCTCCAGCCCTCTGAGCATCCTGGTGGCCCTTCTCTGGACACGTTCCAGCACATCCATAGCCTTCCTGTGACAGGGGCTCCAGAACTGGATGCAGTGCTCCAGGGGAGGTCTCACCAGAGAGGAGCAGAGGGGGAGAATCCCCTCCCTCGCCCTGCTGGCCATGCTTCTCCTGATGCAGCCCAGGACACGATTGGCTTTCTGGGCTGCAAGAGCAACTGATGGCTCATGTTGAGCTTCTCACCCACCAGCACTCCCAGGTCCTTCTCTTCAGGGCTGCTCTCAAGCCAGTCACTGCCCAGCCTATCTTGGTGCTTGGGGTTGCTCCGACCCAGCTGGAGGACCTTGCATTTGGCCTTGTTGAACTTGATGAGGTTGGCATGGGCCCAGCTCTGCAGCCTGTCCAGGTCCCTCTGGATGGATCCCTTCCCTCCAGCGTCTCAGCCGCCCCACACAGCTTGGTGTCACTGGCAAACTTGCTGATGGAGCACTCAGTGCCACTGTCCCTGTCGCTGACAAAGATGTTAAACAAGACTGGTCCCAGTACTGATCCTTGAGGGACTCCACTTGTCACTGCTCTCCACTTGGATACCGACCCAGTGACAACCACTCTTTGGCAGTGGCCATCAAGCCAGTTCTTTATCCACTGAATTGTCCACCCATCAAACCCATATTTCACCAGCTTGGAGACCAGAATCTCATGCGGGACAGTGTCGAAGGCTTTGCTCAGGTCCAGGTAAATAAGATTGGTTGCTCTTCCCCCCTCTACTCATGTTGTGACCTTCTCATAGAAGACCACCAGGTTAGTCAGGCACGATTTGCTCTTGGTGAAGCCATGTTGGTTGCAGCCAATCACTTTGTCATTATTCATCTGCTTCAAGAAAGGGAGAAAGGGAAAGGGAGAAAGGGAGAAAGGGAGAAAGGGAGAAAGGGAGAAAGGGAGAACAACCTGAGATCTGTTATTTTTAAGAGATCATGGCAGTGGGAGAGGTGGAGTATGAAGAGATGAACTGATTAACTGAAGAGGACGGGGAGCACATCTCCCTCATTAGCATGCGTGCCATTCCCTGCAGCAACGGGGAATAGTAATAATACCTTAATACCTTCCAGTGGGGCTCAAAGAAGCAGGAAAAAAGGGATTTTAGGGTGAGAGCTGGGGGAATAAAAAACCAACCAACCCAATGCCATGCTACAGCTGAACCTGCAGAGAAAAGATGAAGCTGTTGTGGTGTTACTGATCGGGATGTTATCAAACCCGGAGCGTGGGGAGACCAGCTGCTGGGCCAGGTCTGGATGGATGTCTGGTCAGATATGGCAACACCCACACCCCGTCCCAGGTTCTTCCCAGGGCTTCTTCAAAAAGGTTAATTAAGACCCACACGTTGAGGGAAGTATGGAGAATTATCTCTGTTTTGCATATGCAGAATTAAGACGTGAGGTGGAGAGGCACCTTGATGAGTGTGGCCTGGGGACTCCACTGAGAATTGAGCCCCATCTTCATGGTCTGAGCTCTCCTCTTTGACTGTGCCTCGTCCAGTCTTCTCCTTAATCAAACTGCTGGTGATTCTACCTAGTTCATGAATGAAATGCAACAATTCATAGCAAATATTATAGATTGGCAGAAAAAATGTCACCTTTTATGACATGCAGGAGACACACCAACATGAGTAGTTGGTGCAGGGACCAGAGAGATGAGCAGAGCACCAGTCTACCATGTGTCATCTGTCCAAGGAAATAATTACATCCAAGGAAAAGTCTTCCTTCTTGTCTTGAGTGATGGTTGGCTGCACAAATGCACCAAAGTGCAGAGGTTTTCCCCTTTTTGAGACTAGAGCTGGCATTTTATGGCTGCAGAAGCCAAGAAGGACCCTACTGGATTTGGTAGATCAGCTCTGAATTTACACCAGCCCTGTGGAGCATGAACTGGGCTTGCTGACAACATCACAGCAGAGAGCAGAGAAATCCCTAACTAGACCCTTCCGCACGACTTAATTTATTAAAAAATAATAAAATGTGCTTCAGCTCTTTGTTAGAGAAGAGCAAAGCTTACACACCACCCAGCTCTCTCTGCTCATGGTGGGCTGAGATTCACTTCTCCAAGCTTCGTCTATTTTGTTGCCCAGTGCCAAGATCTGCTCTGAGGTGTGTCTGAAACCGGCAGCAATTTGAGCGCACCAAGAAAAATCTGAGATTGCACATGCAGCCCGTGGTCACAGATCCCCCACCCTAAAGACATGGCCTCATGGCCAAGGAAAGAGGCTCCAGAACAGATTTATTTATAGTAAATTCAAAACTAAATTCTACAATTTATGCCAATTTATCCCATTTATGGTTCTGGTACTGGCCAGGGTGAATGAGAAACGGGAAACAGTGGTCCAGCTTTTTTGGGACAGGGATAAGTCATTTTTGGTTCATTAGCCTGTGCTGCCTCAGCAGCTCACCTTGATGCTTTACTCTGTTTCAGCTCCTTATGCTCTGCTGGGAGGGCATTGCCAAGGTGGTCACCAAAGCTCCTGAGTCTTTCAACCCCCAAGGTATCCCTAAAGCATCTCCTTCCACCTTCATTCATGTTCAGAGTCTCTCAGGACTTCACCTACCTGCAGCTCCGCACCTCCAAAGAGTGACTTGCGAAGCAACCAAAGACCACCTCACCACGGCAGAAATCTTTCTTCTGTAGCCGTGGCTGCTCTGGAGGGCAGCTGAGGTCATCCAGCACGTTGCTGCTTGACGAGAGAGCTCTCCTCATTCTCACCCAACGCAAAGGCACTTCACCGCTGAATTTCTGAAGCTGTAACAAGACCAGTCCCAGTCCCCAGCTGCCTCTCGTGGCCATCAGCAAGTCCTGGAGCGAGAGCATAAATGCACTTGTTCTGCCTTCCTGAGTGCAAGGAAACTGTCTCAACAAAGAGGATGAAATATTTCTCCTGGCTCCCTGTAAATGAAGGGAGAGAAAGCAGGGCAGGCAGCAGCGACTCGAACCACTCCACCCGGCGATTTGAAGCCTAAAAGAGCTTTGTGGGACCGCTGGGACACGGCTTTTCTGCTGCGGATGGACCTGCTTCTTTATCATCTTGGTCCAGATTCTCTTTTCTGCTCTCTCAGCTCCTGGTTTCATAATAACCAGAAGCCAGGTCTGTGAAGAGTGAGCAAGAACAATCCCCCGGGGTGTCTTGCTTTGCTCTCCTCTCCCTCATAGCCCTCAAATCCATGTTCCCCTCGACTATGGATTTCTGCCAGCAGCAGTGGGATTCAAGAGAACACCACTGCTAATCTCAAATGTCAGGAGTTGTGTTCTTGGGCTTGCTGTGGACCTCATTTTTAATAAGGCAGAGATTTGGGCGTGATGGAGCTGTCCTCCACCAACCTGGCAACAAGACCAAGGGCCAGGTCCTGACCTTGCGTCACAACGACCCCCTCCCCCCCAGCATTCCAGGCTGGGGGAAGTGTGTCTGGAAACTCCTCAGTGGAAAAAAAGGACACAGGGGGGGCTGGTTGACAGGCAGCTGAAGATGAGCCAGCGTGTGCCCAGGTGGCCAAGAAGTCCACCAGCACACTGGCTGTGTCAGCACTGGGGTGGGCAGCAGGAGCAGGGCAGGGACCGTCCCCCTGCACTGGGCACTGGGGAGGCTGCCCCTGGAATCCTGGGGCCAGTATTGGGTCCCTCCCTCCCAGCAGGACATTGAAGGACTGGAGCATGGTCAGAAAAGGGCAACGGAGCTGGGGAAGGGGCTGGAGCACAAGGGTGGTAAGGAGCAGATGAGGGATCTGGGTTTGTTGAGCCTGGAGCAAAGGAGGCTGAGGGGAGACCTTCTGGCTCTGACAGCTCCTGACAGGAGCTTGGAGCCAGGTGAGGTTAGTCTCTTCTCCCAAGGAACAAGAGGAAACGGCCTCAAGTTGTGCCAGGGGAGGTTTAGGTTGTAGCTGAGGAACAATTTCTTCCCCTTGAGGGTTGTCCAGGGCTGTCCCAGGATGCCCAGTCCCCATCCCTGGGGGGTTTGAAAGCTGTGTAAGCGTGGTGCTGAGGGACATGGTTTAGTGGTGGATTTGGCAGTGCTAGGGGAACAGTTGGACTTGATGATCTTAAAGGTCTCTTCCAACCAACACCATTCTCTGATTCACTCCATGCCCATAGCAGCTCTACAACACATGGTCAGTATGGGATTTTTCTAGGTTTTCCTCAAAGCTCCTAGTGATCTAATGGACTTGTTCTGAGTTTACATTTAGATGTCTAAAAAGAAATACCTCATGGTCTAAGAAGTTAATAGATGTCAAAGGTTCTCCAAGGAAGGAAGCTTTACTGTACAGAAGACAGGCACTGTCGGGGATCAGCTCATCCTGTCCTGTGCTAGGTAAGAAAAATTGCCCTTTGGAAGTGAATCTTTCTCTCCACTGGAGACCTGAACTCCTACTTTGAAGCAGAAGTCCAACTTCTAAATGGCCTAAGATCCCATTGCACTTGTTGATAATCAATATATAACCATTTGGTCCCTGTCCACAGTGTGTTTACTGCACACTACGCACAGGAAACTGCAGCATTCCATACCAGGTAGAACAGTCCTGTGGTATAAGCAGGGTCTAGTCTGATGTCACATGGCATCTGTGAAGAAGAAAGGAACCTAATGAGACCATCTCTGGAGCACTGGGTCCTGTTCTGGGCTCCCCAGTTCAAGAGGGACGGGGAAATACTGGAGAGAGTCCAACAGAGGCTGTGAGGATGCTGAAGGGACTGGAACATCTCCGTGATGAGGAAAGGTGTGTTGGACTCAATGACCTTTCAACGTCCCTTCCAATCCCTACCATTCGATGATTCTACTCCATGGAAATTGCCATTACATACGATTCTATGACATCCACCCCAAAGAACCTCTTTTTAAAGTCCTGTTCTACACTTCAAAACGGAGGCCAAGAAAATGTCCCACTTGCTGTCACATCGTCTCAAATCTCTGCTGTTGTTTCTCCTTTATTATTTTTTTCACTTTGACCAACCAGCGTCATCTCTCGTCCTGTGTTTTATACATGGTCAGCAAGAGACAATCTCTTTCATAAGAGGGCAGGAGCACATCCAATTAAACCGACAAACAATATTACATTTTCCTATTGCTTTGCAGAGAAAGTCCTTTCTGGTAAAGAGAAGCCCGGAGGTTATAGAAATTTTAAGGATTTGTCTTTCAGAACTCTTCCGTGGCTGAATCTGTGATCTCAATTTGAATTAGCTGGCACCTGCTGTTTGGGCTGTTTGTTGTTAGATGTCACCAGCGATGTCGAAACCAGAAAGGCTGTAACACAATAGACTCAAAAGGATCTGAGGTCAAAGGCAATAAAGTTTAAAATATAATCCCTTCTTGCTCGGAGATATTTTTTGCACCTATATATATATCTTGAAAAGAAAACTCAGAAGCATCATGCTTTCAAATGCAATCTGAAGAACGTCACAGGGAAAAAGGCAATGTGTTCTGTAATGAATTCAGTTAAGTAACTCAGGTGATACTGTTGATTTGCTGCTCCCTGGATTGTAATTGATTAGAAATTGCTTCTGAGGTTTACGGGATGCATAAGGAGTAGTTCAATGTAAATAAGGCGCTGCTGTATGCTTAAGTGTCCCTTTTGGTGAATTAAATAACTTTTCGAAAAGTCTTCTTGCATATGTTTATTCCACTTCCTACTTCAGTGTCATCCTGGCTCAGTTAACCAGAGAAGGAGAAAAAAATAAAACCAGATCGCTTGTGAATATTTTACCATTCTTGATGGATCCAGAGATGGATACGGTTTGGAAGCCCCCAGATTGGCTTGTGTGTGTTCTGCTGCCTTCCTCACCCCCTTAACCCCATCATCCCAGGGACCCAGGTGCTGCTTTCTTCTGGGGCGAGATGCAACCACGTGAAGCAGAAATAGTCCCTCCCCTCCCTCGACCGCTGCACCAGCGCGAAAGTGCTGAGCCCAGCAGATGAAAAGCTCCACGAACGGGGTGGGGGGACCATGGCACGTAGACTCCGCAAGGCAGAGCACATGGTAACATTCAAGAGTCACCTTCCCAGAGGAGCAGTTTGCTTCAGATGCCACTTGTTTTCAATGTAGAAATAAATCTGGGAAGCTATATACAACTGCCTCCAATTGATCCGACGGATCTTGCGTCGCCAAAACTCATCAGAGGGATTTGTAATGCACGAATTCCTTAAAGCATCTTAAAATTAACGGCAGCAACTATCCCAGAGCTATAATTTTTATTATTTTTTTTTTTCCCCAGAGAGCTTAAAGGGAGGCAGGCAAAACTCACCTGGACCGAAGTCTAATCGGAGACTTCCCTGATCAGTAATGCTTATTTCTGCTGTAATCAACTCTTGTAGCTCAAGAAGCAGCCCTGAAACGTGAAGCCTTGGTGTGAAGCACATAAATTCTAGCAGGTTTGTTCCTCCGACAGTTGTTTTGCTGAGTATGATGTCACATTACACCCCTCAGAGACAAACCCAATGAAGCAGGTCTCTTTATTTAACTGAGTGACAGCCAAACTTGGAACACCAGCACTTGCTTCTGCTGCTAACCCGTGCCCTCCTGTTAATGCAGAAACACCTTGCAAGCCCCCAGCCAGCTTTTATAGCATGGCATCCCACTTTTTTTGCTCCCAGCAGTGGTACCAGCTTCCTTGAGCAAGCCCCTGGTCTGGTCGGCTGTATACAGTGATCACCCTCTTCTTATGGTCTTTAAAAAATAGTTTTTTGGACTTATTTTCCAGAGGGAGGGGCCCAATCCTGACCCCAGGATTCCAGGAGAGGCCTCCCCAGTGCCCAGTGCAGGGGGATGGTCCCTGCCCTGCTCCTGCTGGCCACCCCAGTGCTGACACAGCCAGGGTGCTGGTGGCCTTCTTGGCTTCTGGGCTCACACTAGCTCATCTTCAGCTGCCTGTAGACCAACCCCTCCATGCCCTTTTCCACTGTGCACTTTCCAGCTGTTCTACCCCAGGCTGGAGTGGTGCAGGGAGTTGTTGTGATTGCAATATTGCAGAAAGCCCTTTAGGAAACAGGGAATCCCCCCTTCTTCAGGGCAGCGTGTTTTTGACTTCATCCTCACGCTTTACTTGCCCTGAAGGACTTGGCACGAACAGGAATCTGAATTTTCTGGGGCTGCTTTCCCATGCTGCAACTACTGCCAAGCTCAGGTGCAAACCCATGAAGATATTTGTGCCTCCACCGTGCATCCTAGCATGTAGAAGCAGAAGCATTGCCTGGAAGCCTGACTCTGGAGATGTAGGTGGCACATTATGTGCTCCTCCACGAGACTAGGCTTTGGTGGTCACCCACATAAACTGGTGAATTTTTAAACATCTCACGCTCCCAGCTACAGTGGTACGTGGTGGTGGTGAGTCTCTCAGCATCTCCTGACTTTGAAATGCTTGGGTTTAAAAAAATACAAGTATTTGTTCTAGCTGTGCTGTTTGCATTCAAGGTGAACTAAACCCCTTCTTCCTGACACCAGATACGGTCAGGAGGTTTTACTCCAGGCTGCAGTGTAAAAGGGACTTACGGGAGGAGTAAGGCAGGGCTGAATCCAACTGTGACCACAGCCTCATTGGTGGGGGTACAGCAGTGCCTGCATGCTGCAGGGAGATGGAAACACCTTTCTTATCTTGAGGCTGGACCATGGTCACGAGCTCATGGGGAAGGCTCTTTATATCCATATTTTAATGAGTACATTTATAGAATAGTAGAAACGTGGAATGGTTTGGGTGGGAAGGGACCTTTCAAGGTCATCCAGTCCAACCCCCTGCAGGGAGCAGGGCCATCTGCAGCTAGAGCAGGGTGCTCAGAGCCCCGGGCAACCTCCCCTGCAATGGTGCCAGGGACAGGGCATTGGCCACTTCTCTGGGCAGCCTGGGCCAGGCTCTCCCCACCCTCAGCACCAACAATTTCTTCCTTCTCTCTGGTTTGAATCCACCCTCTTTTAGCTCAAGTTTACATTATTATCCCTATCTTTTGCTAATGTTGTGTTTTTTTGACCATTGCCTCCATCTTCTTACCACTACAGGAGTACCGTGTGACGCAGGACATGGCTGTGGGCTCCACGACCTTTCTTGCAAGACTTGCATTTTCTTTTGAAGTCACATCTTTTTTGTCATCCCTTCCTAGGAGCTTTCCTTCTGAGGGTGGTGATGGCAAGGGAGCAGCTGCTCGAAGAGGGGCATCATGAGCAGAGCACTTTGTGACAAGGCAAGCGCTCCTTTGCTCCAGGCTTTTGAATGTGATGCAGGAGAGGAAAAAAAACCACAACCCACCATATTTCCTCCCTGTTACCAGAGGCAGCCAAAGCTGGTTTTGTTCTGATCTGTCCCCATGCAAGTATTACAGAGCTGCTGCTGCGTGAATGTGACAGGGGTGACTTGTCCCTGAGCTCCGGGAAGTTCAGGCTGGAGGGTCTGAAGGCAAACTGGGCTCCTCTACTCAGGGGTCAGGACATTTCTTCATTTTAAAGAGTGGTATAAAATGGTAAAATTCAGACAACAAACTCAAAAATCTCACCCTACTTATGTAGTTAAAATCTTCTTTGGTATTTCAGCTTCCTGGCTAGGATTTCCATCCCCTGGAGATGTTTCAGGGGCAGGTCCATGGCATATGGCCTGCAAGCTGGGCTCAAAGTGTGCGTGTCCTCCAAGAGAAAAGTGTCAAGGAGGAGGGGCTGTATAATAAAAAATAATGAGGTGGATGACCATGTCCTCTCCCCTGCTCCAGAGATCCAGGGGAATTCGACATGCTTGGGAAGCTTGCTCACAGCGGAGTTGGAAATGATGCTAAAAAGTCATCCTGGGGTTTCCTATTGATTGTCCCCCCCCTAGTTCTGAGTGAGCTGAATTAAACAAAGACCACTTAGAGCTATGAGGCTTTAAATTGTGCTTCAGGTCATCTGGAAATCAAAACCTCCTCTCTTTCTGCCTCTTCCATCCTCTGTGGCCATGTGCTGAGTTTGGCTGTCAGAATTCAATCACCAGTGCTGCTTCCTGAAGCAGAAGACACTCTGAACTTATCCTTCCTTTTGTATTTAGGCAAAGAGATGTTTGTGGCACCAGCTGAGTTAGAATTAGACTTATTCATATTTCAGCTTTTCTGAGCAGAAGCATAATGCTCCTTAGGCTTGATCTTGCAAACTTCTGGTTGCTGTGGCCCTGATCCATGGCCAGAAATCATGCGTGGTGGCTCGTAGCATGACTGGGGGATGTTTGCAATGTGCATGCAAAGTCTGGAAAATACATGATGTGTTTTTAACCTGAAGCAGTTTGTTCTGGTGCTGGTGCTGGGTCAAAACACAAGTAGGAGCTGTGTCCAACCAAGGAAGGACCGTGCCCATGAACAGCGTTGTACTGGTGGAAGAAAGGACAGTAAAGTCAATCACGTGAGCCATGAAGGAAGAGGAAAGATGGCTTTTGTCACTGTTGATGCTAATGAGCTTAGGCGACCTCATTCATCTGAAATTAGTGCTCTTTTGTGACCGTGTAAATGATTTGTAGTGACACAGAAAGGAAAAGTGGTGCCACCCAAACAGGGTGGGGAGATGCATTTGGACCTTGTTGTCCTTCCAGGTCCTTAACTTCTGTGCACAGAACTTCTCCTGCCATGTTTAGTGTCAAGAAGCATCATCTTTTTGCAGTTCAAATGCTCCTATGGCCTCTTAGTTTTGGCTTTTCTGGATTCTTTGGTGGACAGGAGAGAAGAAAGCAGAGAGAAGATTAGAGAGAGGAGGAGCTCATTAGCAGAGTGCTCCTGCTCTCACCTTGCTTCTAAAGCCTGATGAATGCCACAAATAGGAGAAGAAAAATAGAAATTAGCCCTGGGAGAGCTGTTAATACCTCAGAGTTAGGCTGGGATCCTGCCATCCTGCAGCTGAGCTGTGGCACTGTGGAGCCTGGACCTGCAAATGAAGACTCCCCCCCTATGCTGTGCTGGTTCAGCCAAGCTGAATGTGTCAGCAGGCAGCAGAGGAGTTTAATATTTATGACATGTTTTTGACCAGTAATATATTCAGCCTATTTTTAAGCTGCACAGAGGGACATCTCATGTCTCTGAGCCCTATGGAAAGCTCCTGGCCCCTGGAGGCAGCTGGAAGAGCTTTGCAGGTGATGTTCCAACTCCAAGGAGAAAGGTCTTGGTCGTTGCTTCAGTTTTCCAGCAGCTGGGAGGAGACCCAGGGTGGGATACTGAATGGTTCACTGGTTGGGAGAGGACCTGGGCATGACATGGGCTCTACCAAGGTGGGATCAGCTGCAATTGCATCAGGTGTATTCACCTAACCTTGCTCTGGTTTAGGTTCTCTTGAAAAATGCTTTTGCCGTTGCTTTAGGAGGAGATTCTCCTGGCAGCAGTTCTCAACCACAGGTCAGTTTATTTACATGAAGAAGGATGTGGATAATGAGAAAACACCACTGTGAGCCTAAATAAGCACCAAATCAAGTTGTGAAAGCAGGAAATCATTTTCTAGCAAACAAACCAGTTAAAATTCAGGTTCTAATGAGAGACCAGAAAGAAAATCTATAGCAAGAGGAGATGAAACCTGTCTTGTTTGGATTATGTGATTAGAAGTTTTACTATTTTCAGTGTCACTAATCTGAAACAGTAAGCAATGTCAGCAGAAAAGTAGTTGACGTGGGAGGAAAATTTGGTGAGGGCTTTGGGTTTTTTTTTTTTTTCTGCTTTGGAAATCATTTGTTAGCTGAAAATCACACAGGGAAATTCAAGCAGTTGTTGTTTCGCTTCTTCTGTCACACACAAAGCTGGGAGGAATCAGTGGCTTTTTGGAAGGGAATTTGCGTGGGACATGACAGCAGTTCCTTTCACATGAATCCAAGCATCAGATATTTTTTCTTTTTTAATTGAAATTTTGAGGCCCTGAGAATTCTTCATAATGAAGTATAAGAAAGAGAAGTGGCTGGTAATGAGGAGGCTTTACTTTATGTCTGCAAACAAACCTCACCTAGATGAGATTTGTGCCTACACAGGTCTTTGAAAGTGCCTGTGCCTTATTTGAAATGTAAATAAAATACCCCTGACTGCTCAGAGAGTGAACGGGAGGGTGAGAGCAGTCTGTGAGGTGCCCAAATTTGGGGCTAAGCCAAAAGATGTGGGCACAGGTCTCCTAGTTTTCTGTCTCATGACATGTTACATACCACACAAAAAAGGGCAAGAGTTTTGGAGGTTGCTTTCCAAATGAGAAGTCACCTCTTTTTCACCTCCATGCAACCTGCAGAGCAGCTGAGGTGACTGAGCTGAAACCAGGTCCTCTCCAAGTTTGGGGAAAGCTGATGCAGTGGGAATGGGTCTAACTCGAATGCAGTAAGAGTTCAGGATGGATTTTGAGATCATCTTGGAGTGCTCAGCACAGCAGAGACAGGGACCTGGTGGAGCGGGGCCAGAGGAGCCCCAGCAATGCTGGGAGGGCTGGAACCCCTCTGCTGGGAGCCAGGCTGGCAGAGCTGGGGGGGTTCAGCCTGCAGAGGAGAAGGCTCCCCAAGGGGAGACCTTCTGGGGGCCTGGCAGCACTGCCAGGGGCCTGGCAGAAAGATGGGCACAGACTTTGGAGCAGGGCCTGTGGGGACAGGCCAAGGGGGGCTGGGTTGAAACTCCAAGAGGGAGCTTTAGAGTGGAGAGAAGGAGAAATTGTTGGTGCTGAGGGTGGGCAGAGCCTGTGCCAGGCTGCCCAGAGAGGTGGTGGCTGCCCCATCCCTGGCACCATTGCAGGGGAGGTTGCCCAGGGCTCTGAGCACCCTGCTCTAGTTGCAGATGGCTCTGCTCCCTGCAGGGGGTTGGGCTAGGTGACCTTGAAAGGTCCCTTCCCACCCAAACCAGTCTGTGATTCTATGATCAGAGATTCTGATTTCTATTTATCCTTAATTCTTGCCCATCCCAATAACGATGTAAAACAGCCTTAAAATGAGCGCGCAGTATCAAATCCTTCCCTAATTTCCCAGCAGTGCAGAGGCCTCTAAGGACATACCCCGTGAGTGGCTGTGTTGTGCAAGGGCTAAAGAAGAGCTGGGGGGATTTAGGTTTTATCTCAGAAATAGTATTCCAATGCATCGCCCCAAATGAACCGCTGCCGGAGCTGCTGTCGGGTCAGCGATTTCCTCAGCAAGCCTCAGACACAGGTGGAAGGCTGGGCAGGGCTTGGAGCATCATTCAGCTGAACTTTTAAAATAGCAGCCCCCCGTAATAGGATTAAATGGCACCGACCAATAGGGGCGAAGGCTTGAAGAGATTACGGGAGGCATGCGAGAGGAAGGATTAGATACAACAAAAACGGAAGCCAGGAGAGAGCACTTAGCACTAAGGGCAAGTGGAGCCACGCGCCGTGCACGCTTGAGGTTGGTTAACCTCTCCACCTCTTCTCCGGGACAGCCTGGACTCACCTTCTCCATCCATGAGGACGGTCCCTGCGCTGTGCCTCGAGATGTCCCATCATCACTTGGAGGTCAGCTCATGCCCTACGCTAGCGCCCACATAGTCCAGGTTCTCCTGGGGCTGATGACCGCTGGGAGCATAGGCCAAAAATATATTGTATGGACCAAAAAATATATATATTTTAAGGCCACTTCACAGAATCATAGAATGTTACGGGTTGGAATGGAACTCTGAAGATCGAGTCCAACCCCCCTGCCAGAGCAGGACCAAAACTAGGGCCGATCACTCAGGTCACTCCTCTTCTCCTTTGCAGTCTGGTAGCCACGGAGTTGAGTGTTGTCTCCACTACTCTTAGCTTTTTCATCCCCAAGTCCCCCAAGAGGTGTGACAGCAAATTCAGGCACCAAAACCAGTCATGTGAGCGCGGCCCCAGATTCATTCTTTTGCCTCTCTTTTGCCTTCTGAGAAATTAATCTGATAATGTATCTATTCCCCACGGGACAATCGTAATAAACTGCATGGAAAATATTGTTTCCTCAGCCAGCCTCATGAGATGGAGGTTTCATAGAGGAATAATCTCAGATCTGTGAATTTACATTCTCTGTCAGTCGCGTTTTAGTTGCAGACACGGAACTCGAGTAGGAGATGCAAGCGTGTACTTCCAGAACAACTCAGTTGGCCATCCTTCTCACTGAGCTGGGGACAGCGTGCTCCTCTCCCACACCTATGAAGACCCCTCTCCAGCATCCCCATGAGTGTCAGGGCAGCCCGACCCCAACCAGTACCAGAACCACCTGGCCCTTGCAAAATTATATTTCTCCTTGTTGATCTGAATTCAGCCTCTATACATTTGTCCACCTTGACTGGGACCTTACTGGTGACAAGGCTGTCATGGAGATGGTTACCTCTTGGCATGCGAATACTTTAGTGGCACTAAATAGGGATCCTGAGCAGAGACAGGTGAATTTGTGGGTGCAAAGTACCTCAAAGGGGCTCACGACCCCACTGGCTCCTGCTACTACCCGTGATGCTACCAGTGAAAGCATCAAGTAAAAAGTTGTTGCATCATCAGGCCAGGCGAAGAGAGTTGGGGTAGTTGAGTCTGGAGATGAGAAGGCTGCTATGAACATGGAATGAAGCGTAGAATCACAGAAAAGTTTTGGTAGGAAGAGATGTTTAAGATCATCAGGCCCAGTCTGCCAAGTCCACTGCTGAACCATGTCCCTCGATACTACCTTTGCAATCCCACCAGGGATGGGGACTCCACCCCTGCCCTGGGCAGCCTGGCACAGCCCTGGACAAACGTTGCAGGGAAGAAACTGTTCCTCAGCTCCAACCTAAACCTGTCCTGGGGCAACTTGAAGCCGGTTCCTCTTGTCCTGTTGCTTGTTCCTTGGGAGCAGAGCCCGACCCCCCTGGCTCCAGCCTCCTGTCAGGAGCTGTCAGAGCCAGAAGGTCTCCCCTCAGCCTCCTCTGCTCCAGGCTCAACAAGCCCAGGGCCCTCAGCCGCTCCTCAGCACCCTTGTGCTCCAGCCCCTTCCCCAGCTCCGTTGCCCTTCTCTGGCCACGCTCCAGCCCCTCAAGGTCCTGCTGGGGGGGAGGTTCCCAAACCTGACCCCAGGGTTTGAGGGGCAGCCTCACTAGTTCTGGACAAACCAGTCCTAGGTGAACACCATTAGTCAGCTCTGCTGGGCTTGAGCTGATGGGCTGCGAGCAGAAGGGGAGCTGCTTCCTTAGCTCCTTTCAGTAAATCCATGATCTCTCGTGCAGGGAGCTATCCCTGTGTCATTGTCCCGGGCAGCCTGCCTGCAGCAGCAAAGGCAGCTTTATGGGTCTGCTGAGGTCATGTCTGAATATCCTGAGTAATCTTCACGGAGTGATGGAGAAATGCTCGTGTGTCTTGGTAAAAGGCTGCAAGGGGCAGTTACCGTAGTTCAAGATGTATATCTGATTTTTGAACCTCACCGTGTCATGCAAAGTGTGAGCAAAGCTGAGTCAGGACATGTGCTGTCACTAAGACTGCATTTATTATATATATTTTTGTATAACATTACGAACACGAGGCAAATTTCTGTGGAACATATTTATTTTGGTTAGTATTCATTCTTCGTTGAAGAGACTGGGGAAAAAGACAAAGGAAAACTGCACATGAAAAAAAACCTCCAAAGCCAATCCCTCTTTTGTTTTGTAAAAAAAACTCCTTGAATATATTTGGAAAAAAAAAATGGTATAGAATTATGTATTTTTTAGTTTGTTCCTTTTCAAAATGCCTTTGGAAATATATCTCTGCGCATTTCTGACAAGCCCTGAAAAGAAATGTAGGCAAACAAGGCTTAAGTCAGTCATCTATAGAGAGATGGGATATGTCAGGATTCCTCCATCTAGACCCAAATTTTTCATTTTCTCAGCTAATCCCATTCAGATTTCTATGCTGACCTATTAATATAATATATGACCTTCAGTCTGCTTCTGAAGAGGAGCTGAGTGTCACTGGATGAAGCAGAGACTTCCCTTCGACAGCAGTCACAACTGCTCATATCCGTATAATTGTAGAATCATAAAATGGTTTGGGTGGGAAGGGACCTTTCAAGGTCATCCAGTCCAACCCCCTGCAGGGAGCAGGGCCATCTGCAGCTAGAGCAGGGTGCTCAGAGCCCCGGGCAACCTCCCCTGCAATGGTGCCAGGGACAGGGCATTGGCCACTTCTCTGGGCAGCCTGGCACAGGCTCTGCCCACCCTCAGCACCAACAATTTCTCCTTCTCTCCACT
>JANVCC010000018.1:650030-663205 GCA_025345505.1 Todiramphus chloris collaris
TCTCTCTCTCTGCCCAGAGCCCTGGGAGCAGAGGGGCAGGATCCCCCCCTCCCCTGCTGCCCACGCTGCTGGGGTGCAGCCCAGGGTGCCAGTGCCTGCTGGGTGCCAGCGCACGGGGCCGGCTCAGCTCCAGCTCTTCATGCACCACAATCTCCAAGTCCTTCCCTGCAGGGCTGCTCTCAGTATTCCTCCTAACACATCTTTTTATATCTCATGTAAAGTCACTTGTTCAAACTGTGTTCTGCCAGCCCACTCCTCCCTCTTGTATCCACTCAGGAGTCACAAGATGAGGTATCCATACCTCAGGTAAATATGTAATGCCAAGGAGCTGTGGGAGGTGAAGATGAAGTAGAGAGTGAAGATGAAGTAGAGAGTGATACCCACAGGAGGTACTCTGTGGAGATGGGTGCTGTATATGCTGCTACTCAAAGCGTCATCTGCTCCATCACTTTCGGGGGTAAAAAGGATCTCCTGAAGGTAAGAGCTCTCTAGGTGAACTTTGACATCCTTCCTAACAATGCATTCAAAAACTGTCAATTGGAGGGAAGAGAAGAAGAAGAAGAGAGCTCCAAGAAGAGAGCAGCAGCTTTTGGAGGGTCTTGATCAGCTGGCTTCTGCCTCTGGGTGTCCTGAACCAGTGCAATATTGGAAGCAGGGGATTTCTTCCTGCCCCAGTGGACATCACAGCCATATACTGTATCCTGGCTGGGCTTCTGCACCATGTGGGCCTCCAGCTTCTGGGCTGGGTTGAGGACCAGCATCAACCTCCACAACCCATGGCTGTGCTGAATTTCAGAGGGCGATTTCCTCAAGCCCTTGTCATCCATGGCTAGGTTTTCCTTCCAGACTATTAGATAGGGAGGGTCCAGACTAAGGATTAGCCAGAGAGGTGGCAAATGGCCCTGGATGACCGGTGGGGTTGGCAACTCTGGTGAAGCCTTGCCAAGGTTGAGAGCCTCCTATTGCTGCTGATGCAGGTGGTTGCAGGTGGATCCCCAGAGATGCTTATCGGTCCTCTTAAAACCAGTTACAGTGTGATCTTGGCAACTCTGGGCCAGGGATGTGAGATGTCACGCACCCCTTCACCACTCAAGGAGCTGCTTCTGTAAGTTAGCTGAACGCAGATGCAGCTGGTGAGCCCTCGTGGTGTGCTGTGGGTTATTTTTGGAGGCAGAGCCATGGAAAAATGCTGAGGACTCTCGTTTTGATCGCTGCTGCTATTCATTGTTGGCCTCACCGAGCTTTGCTTCGCATCCACAGATGCTGTCCCCTACTCAGAAAGCACAGCAATGATTTCCACTGTGTCTCTTGTTTAAAACCCCACAGAGGTGGCTTATCCTGCTCTATATCAGGTGCAGGCTCCTCATCCATGTCTCAGAGACTTGTTAACTCTCATCTTACAGATTTCTTCATGTAGCCATCCAACATCAGACCTCTTCCATCACTACTGAAGATGTGCAATGACATCAATGCATCTAGGAGCCTCCCCTGAAACCAGAGTTTTGTGTCCTCATGCTTTATGCCCTCTCCCAACTCATCCTGAAGCCCCCCAGACTCACACAATGGTGCCATCTAAGTGGACTACACAGTGGTAGAGGAGATGACCTGAATAATACGGCTCCATGGTATAGATGAGCTGCATCCTGTCTTTTTGGCTACTCCTTTACTAGTAAGTTCATGCCTAAACCTGGGAAACAGCTGGCTGAGTTGTGCCATGTCCATACTATCAGTCTCCAAAACCAGGTAGACACAAACCAGCCCCCTTTTGGGCTTGGCACTTGTCCTGCTGTGCTAAGCAAGCCCATGTTCTGTCACTGTATAGAGGTGGAGTTTGACTTTTCTATCTACATCCAACAAGTACCATCCATGATTCCTTGAACCATCCCCTTTGGCTGGGATTTCTTTCTGTCTTTCTGACTTGAAGATCTCTTCAATGCACTTTTCATCTCCCAGCAGCTTCTATACATGATTATACTTCAGACACGTCCCTGAATATCAATACAGCAAAAAGAAGAAGAAAGGAGCTGAGGACGTTCACATCTCTTAATGACTTTAAGAACCTTTTTAGAGGACTGCAGTTGGATTCTTTTTTTAGTATCGAGCCACTCCTTTGGGACCTACTCTTGGTATACACTTGTGCTGATATGATCCAACACCTGAAATAAATCTAAAGTCGAGGTAATCCATTCGAACTCGGTTTTATAAAACACTGAGTACCATCCCCACCTGGTACCGCTGTGTTCCTTTATTCCACCTCTGGGTGCAACAGAGGATCTTACTAACCTTTTTTTATTAGGGCTGAACACTGTGTTCCCAACTTCATGATATGAACCTTGAAGGTGGCTCTGACACTTCACTTTTCTCTCATGAGGAACACAGGCTACAAGATCTTTCTGAACAGCCTCTTCTCGTAAATAAATACATCTTTTTTCCACAAAATTCCCTTGAAACATTGAAAGTAAAGTACTTTCACCTGTTTACTGAAGTGCGTCTCATATTAGCAGTACCAACATTAATGTATAACTTACATATATAGAAAACTCTCAATACATATCAAGGGTTTTTTCCGTGCCTTCAAATGAGCCCTGGTGCACTCTCAAGTGGAAAGGACTGATCAACCTAAGTGTTAATCATGGAATCACAAAATTAACAGTGGGTAGGGGTTGGAAGGGACCTCTGGAGATCATCTGGTCCAACCCCTCTGCTCCAGGAGTTGTCACCCAGGGCAGAGGGCCCAGCATTGCAGTGTCCAGGCACCTTTGGAATCTCTCCAGACAAGGAGACTCCACAGCCTCTCTGGGCAGCCTGGCACAGGCTCCACCACCCTCACACCAAACAACTTGCTCCTCCTGCTCAGATGGAACCTCCTGCCTTCCAGTTGGTGCCCCTTGCTGCCCCTTGTCCTGGCAATGCTGGGCACCACTGAGCAGAGTCTGGCCCCAGGCTCTTGCCCCGCGGGGCCCTTTAGCTCTTGCTCAGCATTGCTCAGCTCCCCTCTCAGGCTGCTCTTCTCCAGCTGCACAGCCCCAGGGCTCTCAGCCTTTCTTCTTACGAGAGATAATTCTCATGTTTTTCCACAAAGCTGCCCATTTCAGTTCAGTGCCACTTGACTCCACTCTTCTGTTGCCCACAGGCTCTCACAGGTATGGGATCTCTGGTTCCATCACCTTTTGCCTTGGGCATTTACTTACTAATTGGTTGTAAGACCCAAATGTCACATCCTTGGAGACCATTGTTCAACTCAGAGTATGTTCTATCAGAAATAGTAAACTTAATGGCTGTTGGAGCCCAATGGTCATTGTAAGCATGACCCTGGCATGATTTTGACCCAGGACAAGTAGTGCTGAGCTAAGGGACTCTGGGAAACCTGCTGTAGTTTCAGATGCTCCTGCTTATTTCAGGGGTGTTGGACTAGAAGACCTTTAAATGTTCCTTCCAACCCAAACCATTCCATCATTCTAGGAAATAATCCCCAAACTCAGAGTAACATTGGTTAAAGATTGTTCTCAGTTGTTTGTCTGGGTGCAACCACCTTATTCAGGGGAACAAGGAGGTTTGGCAGTACGGATGTGGTCACACCACTGCAGTCGTGCTGGTACCAGAGGACAGACCCCAGCACTGTTTATTTTACCAGGACTTTACCATTACCTGTGCTGGCATCCCAGGCTGTTATCAGAGCAGCCATCTTCCCCCCAGTCCTGTTGTGCATTTATTGTATCCTGGGCTTCAGCTGTATTTTCTAAAGCTGTGCTGTGAGAAAGTTGTAACTGGAATCTTGAAATTTAATTTAGTGGTTGCCTGGTTGTCGGGCAGTTTTTCTGCCCATCGTATCCCAGATGTAATCATATTCCATCAGAGGCAGAATAAGCCAGTACGTCCTGAATGACCAAGGGTAGCACAAGTTCATTGCTGCTGGGTTTCCTAGGGTGTGTTTGTTTGTTTATTTCCATCACACATGTATATATTTGGTTTTGTGACTCTTTTCTGTGGACCTTGGTGTGTTGAGTTATGATGGTACATCAGGAAATGGAGAGAAATGGTGAAAATATCAAGCTGGAAAGGCCAAGCAGTGGTTTAGGTAAGAGAAAACAACAGAGAAGCTCAGCCCTGTGGTTGTCATATTGCTAATAATATATGTTCTGCCAAGACTGGGAGAGGGAAGGAGAAAGGTGTTTGAGGAAATGGATAGGAGCTGACTTTAGAAATGAGTCTGGAGCAGAAGCAATGTGATTTCGTGTCTGATCATGTGGGTGATCTTCACTTTGCCTGTACTCCTGACATAAGATCATCCCTGGGACATGTGGCAGCCCTGGTCCAAACGGGACATGGTCACCTCCTTTGTCTCTGCTGGCTCATCCATAGCTGGGCTCCCTGCCCAGTTCAGACGAGCAGTGGTCAATATACATCTGTCTACATGCATTTCTGTTGAAATACCTATAGAAACCCCGAGCAGCCATATAGTGAAGTTATCTGGGACAAGGCACATTTCCCAAACTTGAAGCACAGGGAGACCCCGCATATTTAGGCTGCTCCTGCTTTTATGATGCAGCTGTGAGTCAAAATAAATAAAACTGAAGGATTAAAAGGATCCCCCACAGAACCAGGTATGTTCAATGTAAATGCCTTTAAGAAAAAGTCACATAAAATTGAAAGTGAATTTCTGGCTATCCCTATTAAGGCTTAAATTTATTAATAACCACTAAAATTACAGTGACAACCAACAGCATCACTTAAGCAGTGACTATTTGTGAGCTGCTGATAGGGATCTTCACCCAGGCTTGGGGGAAGCACTGATTCAGGTTTTGACATAAAATTTTTCCTTCTGTGGGTGCAAGCAGCGTATTTTCTCCAGTCACTGATGTCAGCACTGTAACACCACATGGAGATGCTCCCAGCCGGAGGGCGGCTGTGAAGTTTGTGGAAGATGCCCAGATCCCTTGGAGAAACTCAGCTGCGATCCCCTGGCAGCTGCCTGCTCCTGCCAGAGGTCCTCAGTTGACTTCATCTCCTGGCTTTGCCTCTGAACGCTTCTCTGTCCTCTTTTGCTCCCCTTTGGAAACCCTTTCCCTCTGGCAGATTGATGGTGTTATGCTGGGTGTCCCCAGTGGCCGTGCTGCCATCTGTCCCCCCCCTCCCACTGGCAAAACCCAGAGGCACCACCACTTTGGGATGGGGTTCGGAGCACTTCCAGGGGTCACATTTTCCCTCTAACGACTGCTGAGTGGAGTAAACATCTCTCTTAGTGGCATGCAAGCACCTGAACTCCATGCCCAGCCACAGGACAGCCAAGCATCCTGCCTATTTAAGACACAGCAGATACAGCGAAGCATCCCCGTTGCTGTAGGATTGGCTCCAATCTGTTATAAAAATCCCTTATTCCAAGACGATCTGGACCCGGGGGCAGGGTAGGGGGGGTGGGTGGGAGCAGAAGACCAAATCTCCCGGTTCCTCTTCTGGCTTCATCTTTTATCCATCCCTGTGGCTTTTCTATGCCCTGCCTGCTGCTCATCAGCATTCCTCTCGAAGAGCAGCTGCTAATCTGCCGGCAGTAGTTAGTGCGTGGGGAGCGTGGGGAGGTGGTCGGGGTGATGAATCCACACCCTCCCAGCAGCTCCAGCCCGGGGCTCCTGCCTCCAGCATCACCAAACTGCCCCTTTCCCAAGCGCAAAGTCTCCATGGCAAAAAAAAAAAAGCATTCAACCTGGTGCACCAAACCCCACCCAGAAAAGAAAAGCTGCTTCGTAGCCCTTGCATTTTAGGGAGGAAAGATGTATTTGTATACGTGTCTGTGTGTTTGTGTGCGTGCGCCTGTGTGTATATAAATACATATATATTTCCCCCCTCCCCTCCTCTGAAACAACTCGCTTCCCTTTGGGAATAAAGGGGATCTTTAAAAATGCAAAAATTCCTTCCAGACAGTTTGTCATGTCTTACTAGAAACAGCCGACCCTATTAGCAATTTAAATGCTGTCTCCTATTAGCATAATTTTTAATGAAGCAGAGCACGTGTTTCACATTTGTGTTTCCGATGCGGTGGGGAGGAGGCACTCGGACACTCAATGAAGATAGCAGAAATTGGCTTTGAGGAGATAAGGAGTGATGCTGCAACCGTTGGACGGTGATTCAAGCTGGTGCTGCTCAGTTCAGAGTTTCGGGGTGTGGGTGTGTGTGGTGGTGTCCACATGGACATCATAACAGACTGGACTGCAGACACCACCTCCTGCTAAGGTATGGCCAGGTAGACTTTTGCATCAGGATTAACATTGGATGCTCTTGACCTGCTCATGTGATTTCTCATTTCTAGCCAGGACTTTATTTTAGATAGTTCTCTGCAAGTCACAGAATCACAGAATTCCAGCATGGTTGGGGTTGGAAGGGACTTCTGGAGATCATCTGGTCCAACCCCCTGCTCCTCTGCTCCAGCAGGGGCACCCAGAGCAGGGGGCAGGGTCACCAGGGCAGGGTCCCAGCATCGCAGTGTCCAGGCATCTTTGGAATCTCTCCAGACAAGGAGACTCCACAGCCTCTCTGGGCAGCCTGGCACAGGCTCCACCACCCTCACACCAAAGAACTTGCTCCTCCTGCTCAGATGGAACCTCCTGCCTTCCAGTTGGTGCCCCTTGCTGCCCCTTGTCCTGGCAATGCTGGGCACCAATGAGCAGAGTCTGGCCCCAGGCTCTTGCCCCCCGGGGCCCTTTAGCTCTTGCTCAGCATTGCTCAGCTCCCCTCTCAGGCTGCTCTTCTCCAGCTGCACAGCCCCAGGGCTCTCAGCCTTGCCCCAGCACAGAGATGCTCCAGCCCTTCAGCATCTTCTCAGTCTGTGCTGGATACTTTACAGTAGCTTTCTGTCTCTCTTGAACTGGGGAGCCCAGAACTGGACAAACTGGACACAATGCTCCAGTTGTGGCCTCATTAGGGCAGAATAGAGCGGGGGAAGAACCTCCCTTGACCTAGTGGCCACACTCTTATTAATATACCCCAAGTGGTTTTGCGTTATAATAATTTTCTCCAAATTCGATGCATAATACAGTGGAAAATCTTCACCAGTAAGAAAGGCCATGGGAATAAATCACCACCACTGTTGGTCAGTCTGCTGGATTTTTACTGCAGGTGGAGTCAGCAAAAGAGATGAATCCATGCGTGGTGTGTATGTGTGTATGGGGGTTTGTTCTTTTCTTTCTCTTCTAGAGAAGCATTTGTGAGTTGTGGGACGTCCATCCTGAACATCTGTGAATTATTTCTGCTTGGGCTACCATTGGTGATTAGACAAGCAAAGTCGTCTCCCTTGTGCAGCCAATTTCACCAGTGAAAACAGAAAATGGATCCACTGTAATAGTTTTAGGGTTCAGAAAAGGTTGCACGTTGCCCACTGTTAGATCCGCACAGAGAAACTGTGGTTTTCATGGTATTTTTGTTTTCCTCCCAAAATCTTGGGATTAGCAGGATTTTCCTTCCCTGTTTTCATTCAGAAAGTCTTTGGTAGCTTTTAAGTATGATCCAGCGGCTTTCTCAGGCCATTGCCCTACGAGCCAGGCTGTGATTGCAACCCCAAGTCCTCCTTACCCACTTGGGAGTCCAAAAAGGAGTTAGCAAACCCAAAATGACTGGTGGCAATAAATGCTAAATAAAACCACTTACCATCCCAGATCTGCTATTATTATTTCAGATTCTTATTTGCTTTACAGTACCCTCGTGGCAGCATGCGGGAAGGGAATGCCAATGGGCTTTCAACTCGATCAAACACCAAATAAAGCAGGGCTTTTTTATACTCTGCTGAAAACATTCAGGATTTCTCCACGATGAAATAGTAACCGAAACTTGCCCCTCTTCTTCTCTGGTTTCCCCTTGTTTTTCCCGCCTCACCGTGCCTATGATGCTGATCCGCTGCACGATGCCAGATCCTCACGCACGAGCCATTTGCGGCGTTAGAAGGGAAATTGTGCGTGGGTGTGAAATCTTGTGTGCACACATGTTCTGCATTTTGTTTGCTTAAAAGCCCGTGCAAAGCTCCTTTTTTTTTTTTTTTTTCCCCTCTTTCTGTCTTCTTTTTCTTTTCTTAATGGGAAAATCCTTCTGGGAACTGAAGTTACACAGGCAATAACACACAACACAAACCAGTAACCGATCCCTTACAGGGAGGACAGAAATGCCCTTGTGCTGGGCCACCCTTTGGGAAAGCAGAAAGTCACTTGGACCGACCTTTCCCCCCCGCGCCAGCCTCCCCGTCTCGTGCGCGAATGGTCTGTCACGATACGGAAACATCCTCATTAGGATAATAGGCAGATTTCCAGGATCCACTTCTGATTCCCTCGGCCTGGAACAGTCCCAAATATCACAGATGTTCTGACGGCTCTCCCGGAGGGCGGCAGCAGCTCATCCTCCACTTTCGGCACGTTGAGCCTTGGCATGCCGCAAGCAACGGGCTGCTGATGCCTTGCTCCGTGCCAGGGACAGCAGCCACCCCAGTGCTCCCAGTGAACCCAACACCTTCGCCCCCAGCAAAGCAAGGTCGCAATGTGGAGTAGTGCCCAGCTGGGTTTTTCAAAGCTACATGGCATCCTGGAGACAGCTTGTGCATGCTACAACAGCTTCTGGGGGAAAATACATCTTTTTAGGACATCCTGCAAGCAAGTTCTTCTTGAGAGAAGCTCCTTGCTTTTAAGAAAGTTGCAGAGGAGACGAGAAGGATGAATGCAGGTTGATGCCTCATTTCCATAGGCCAGGAAATGATGACCAGGAAGCAAAACGCTGGATGGCAGTAAGGACACTTTGCTCCTTAGGCAAAAAGCAGGGAATAAACCTTCACCCATCAGGGTGACCTTCCTCTGTCTACTGCAGCGCAGAGCAAGCACAACCCTGATTTCCATGCTGGGTCCCATCCTGATGGCTAGACCATGGGACAGTATGTTGAGAGAGATGAAACGATGTCTTGATATGTTGGGTGACCTCAGGAAATTATTTCCCTTCCACCTTTCTTCCCACCCTCCTCACCTGCCTCAGAAGAGGCTGTGAAGCTTACTTCACTCAGGATTGTAAAGTGCTTGGGGAAGTTCAAGTGAAAGACAGCATGGAGCTGTTGTTGTTGCTGTTTCATTTCTCTCAGACAGTCAAATAAGGGGAAAATCTGACAATCAGAAGTTATTCATCGCGCTAGGTAACAGCCTCTTGTAAGGTATGTCTTCCTTGGGAAGGAAACAAGAGCCACCTGTTTATGAGAAGACTGGAAATACCAGACAATAAAAGAGAAGCGTCTCTGCACGTTGCCAACCTGGCCCATCTCCCACCTGGTGTCCTCATTTATATCTGCTCAAAGCGATTGCAAAGTGGGTGCAAAGTGCTTTTCTGGCAGGGTGGTGTCGCTGACTGGCATTGGCACCGACCTCAACGCAGCGACTCAGACCCCAGATCAGAAACCATGGGGCTCATCTGTGCTTGTGAGCGAGCTGAGGTGGGACTAGGTAGGCTCTGAAAGGCTTGAACTCCCAGCCTGGAAATCTGGTGATGAGAAAAGGGAGAAATGCAGCTTTGTGCTTGCCCAGGTTAAGTCCTCAACATCGAGGACAGAGATATTGTTCATCTTTTTTTTTCCTTCCCATTCATTGGAAAGATGCTCAAAAAAATCTGGGGTTGCTCAGCTTTCCAGTACTTAGTTGACGTGTCCTGGTCTATGAGATGCCTGCGGATTTTGTGGCATGGCAACAAATTCAAAGCTCAAGGTACAAATAACAGCTAACTGGGAGAATAACCATCCTTAGTGCTGCGTGCCTCATACCCTTGCTGTGCCTTTATTCAAAGCTCTTCACAAATATTAATCAAATAAAGTGCACTGAAGTACCCTGTGAATTAAGTCAGGGAGATTAATGTTGCATCTCTAACGCTGTGTAGAGCGCTTCCAGGCCACCGCTGTTTGTCCCTACATGACCACCCATCCCTGGGGCAGTCACTGCTGTGACCCTTCTGGTGTTCCTGGGGAGATATCATACTTGATCCTCGCGTTGTGCTCTCACCTACGCTCTTGTAGTTCCTGGATCTGAGCTAGTCCTGCGTTTATTGAATGAGCAAGTGACTCAGAAAGCATCGTGTGATACATCATGGACACAGATGGAAAGAATCATTGCTACCTTAAGGCTAAAATTTATATAGCTCTTTTCTTACCTTCTCCACGCAGCTTTATCCTCTGCAAGAAAGCCTGTGGTCATTCATGGTGGGGAGGTATCCATGAACAGCCATGAGATACCATCCCACATGCTCATGATGAGGACCCTCTTCCTTAGGACACTGAAGTGAGTTCAAATCTCATAGAGGAATTACAAGACAGACCATATTTATTCAAGTTGGAGCTTGGACAGAACATTGGAGTTAATTCTGTTAATCAAAACATGGGTACATCACAAATGGTCACAAGCCAGGCTTGATGCCTCCTCTGGAGGATGCTGCCTCCAGCAGCACAGACCTACCAGGACCATTCAGGTACAAAAGGGAAAACTCAACTGCAATGTTTGGTGTCAGCTGGAGGCTGCAGATCCCAATGTCATGCCACCAGGACTTGTGAGACTGTCTGTGGAAGGAGGAACATCCACCCAATACAGCCCAGTGAAACGTCTGAACTACCTCTTCCTTTTCAGAAGGCCAGTTGTCCTGGAAGAATGTGACTCTGGCCAACACAGGGATCTCCATATTTATCCACAGAGGCTACAGAACTGTGAAAGTATGTTCTGCCCAAAAGGGATCCGTAGACTGGAAAACATCTCTGATATTCATAGTGCTGCCTTAGTAATGGTACTGCCTAAGGACCATTAGGACTAGGTAATGGTACTGCCTAAGGATCTTAGGCAGGACAAGACTATGCTTGCTCCAGGGGAGGTTTTGATTAGGAAAAATTTCTTCCCTGAAAGGGTTGTCCAGGGCTGTCCCAGGCTGCCCAGGGCAGTGGTGGAGTCTCTATCCCTGGATGGATTGAAAAGCCGTGGAGATGTGGTGCTGAGGGACATGTTTCAACAATGGACTTGGCAGTGCTGGGTTAATGGTTGGACTTGATGATCTTAAACATTTTTTTCCAACCAAAATCATTCTATGCTGGTACAAAAGAATATTATCAATTAGGTAACAACTGACAGTGAGGAGGGATCCTTCCTTCACTGGAGATTGAAACAGTTCCCATTGAAACCAATGATAAGATTCTTCCCTTTTCCTCCAGAGAGACTAAACCTGGTCTTTCATGCAGATTTGATTTATATATCCCATTGCTGATGGAAAGGCTTGAACTCGAGGGAGTAGAGAGGGGAAACATGGGGTTGTGCCCCCTCTGTGAGTGATTCATTAATAAACAGGTCTGTGGCAGAGACACATCTACTTTGTGTTATCAGTCTCTCAGTCCTGCAAACACTGCACTACTCGTTTGCTGCTTGTGCCAGGTAGGATGTCCCACAGGCCCCAGTAAGCCACTGAGAATGTGCAGCCAGTGGAAAATTACATGGTCGGCATTCTGCTCTGCTGCAAACTCACAGGAGACCCAGGGTGATGTGCTTGGCAAAGGTGGAGAAGTGGCTCTGGTGATGCCATTCACACCACACTCAAGACCACAACAGTTCAGAAGACCTCAGCGGTGGATGGGGATACACCACCCACCCTGTGCCTCCTGGTCCTTCTCTATCCAGGCCTCTGAGACAACAGTATCCTGGGCTGCATCAAAACCAGTGTGTCCAGCAGGAGTATAGAAGTGATGGTGCCCCTGTACTGGGCACCGGTGAGGCTGCAGCTTGAGCACTGGGTTCAGTTTTGGGTGCCTCAGGATAAAAAAGACATTGAGGTGCTGGACCAAGTTCAGAGAAGGGCAACGAAACTGGTGAAGGGTCTGGAGAACATGTCTGATGAGGAGCAGCTGAGGGACCTGGGGCTGTTTAATCTGGAGAAGAGGAGGCTGAGAGGAGACCTTATCACTCTCTATAACTACCTGAAGGGAGGTTGTAGTGAGGTGGGTGTTGGTCTCTTCTCACAAGTGACCAGTGATAGGATGAAAGGAAACAGGCTTCAGTTGTGCCAGGGGAGGTGTAGGTTGAATATTAGGAAAAAAATTCTCTCCTGAGAGAGTGGTGAGAGCTTCAAACAGGCTGCCCAGGGAGGGGGTGGAATCACCATCCCTGGAGGGGTTTAAAAAATGTCTAGATGTGGCACCTGGGGACATGGTTTAGTGGTCATGATGATGTTTAGTAGATGGTTTGACTTGATGATCTTGAAGGCTGTTTCCAACCTTAATGATTCTATGATTCTCTGTAGACCTGATTTTACTCCCACAGAAGCTGGTGTGGTTTATTATCGGTAGACTCTGTGTCCTTCATCATTTGCACAGAGCTTTGGGGAAATAAGTGTTTTGAGAGCTGGAGTGCATGTCATTTGTTTTATTGTCCTCATTTTATCTGCTGGGTGGAGGTCAAGAGGAAATATTGTGTTTAGTTTGGATTTTAGTTTAGGAATATCTGAGTTATCCTATATGATTGAAGCAACTCCTGCAATGATTCTTCAGAGGAGGGTGCAAGGTGTCTATCAGTAGGTGATGAAATTCCTTGTTTGTCAGTAAAGTTTTTGCAGATCTCTTCATCAGAATTGATCTTACAGCTGAACAATGACTTTCGTGGGGGCTGTAACTAGCACTAGTGATGCAAGAATAAATTTGTCCTACTGGTACGATCCCCCAGTTGCTCTGCATTTTCTCCCAGTGGTCGCTTGCTCATGCTGTACTACACTGTCATCTGGAACACAAACTGTTGGCAATTAGCCTTTTAATAACCTCAGTACATTGTCCAGCATGACCAAGTGCCAGGAGTGATTTGGGCCCCTCTCACTTTATTATCATGCAATCTTCCAGAAAATTAATTGCTGTCTCTGTTAGTGATAACCCAGACTCTTAAAGATGAGTATCTTATCCTGGTTTACATAGCAAACTTACTGGAAGAAGTGTTGCCTTTTCCTTTTTTTGCTTAAATGAGATTTAACTTGCACTAAGGAAGATTAATGTAAATGAAAGTTTAACTTCAGAGGCTGAAACTTGGGTTTTGACATGAGTTTTCCTTCCTTTTCCTTTTCCTCCTTTTCCTTTTTCTCCTCCTGCTTCCCTTCTCCTTCTTTCTCCTCCTTCTCCTTCTCCTTCTCCTTCTCCTTCTCCTTCTCCTTCTCCT
>JANVCC010000018.1:663215-677208 GCA_025345505.1 Todiramphus chloris collaris
CCTTCCTTCCTTCCTTCCTTCCTTCCTTCCTTCCTTCCTTCCTTCCTCTACAGAAAAGAAGACTCCAGGGAGCAATCAGAATGGTCCACTCTTCAACTTCTGTCATTTTTTTGTCCAACTCCAATCCCATGCTCTTTCAGAGGAGCTCCCACCCAGCAAGTAGCTCTTGGGTGTAGGTCTTGCACTGGGCAGTTTGCTAAATATGTATGAAACATCGTTTTGAATGTGCCACAGAGTAAATGTTTTCTCCCTGATCATTTGTTGCTAGGCTGATGTTGTGAGACAGCAGAACAGGCCATTTGCAATTGTAATGCTGAGCAGTCAAGCACAAGCATGTTCACATCTAACGCCGGCTGCAGTGCCCGCAGATTGGCAGCTGGCACTTTAGGTGTAGCCCTTAAAGCTTATTAAATTGACTGGTCTTTGGAGTTTTTGACTCTTCCCTACAGCATCGTATTTATGGGCACTCAAGCCGACCGGTTCCTCTGCTGAGATTAATTGGCATGTCTTCGTGGGGTCTTAAACTTCGAACCAAGCCAAACCTTCACAAAGTCTTCTGAAAGGACCTTTGTAATAAATAGACAAACTTGATTTCATTACAAATTCCCATTGTTGACCTCTCCATACAGCCATCAAAAGAGGGAGAGACTGGTTCAGGACATTGCCATTGACTTTGGATCAAGAACCCTGAACCTCCAAGCCAAAGTTTCAAATTTGGAGCCAAGTGGATGGGAATCAAAATTTGTGCTGAGAAATCCTAACTGAACAAAATGTGAGAATAAAGATGGTGAAGATGTAATTTCTTTACAGGTAAGCGTCCACAGCACCAGACTGACAGAGGCAAAGTGCTTTGCCAATAGCCCATTTTCTGCAACATTTTCTTAACTTTAAATAAACCCCACTTGGAGATCCATCAAGGCCCGACAGCTTTGTGAGACATGGTATGTTGTTGTCTCCTCTTGGATGAAGCAGGCGTCATCTGGCAGTGACCCTCCATGATAGTGGTGCTCCAGAACACATATTGTCCCATTTCTTGCCATAAGAGGATCATGGGTCTTGAAGCTTGACCTACATTTATTTTTCTTGATGATGCAATATAATAGTGCCTTTAAAAGGACCCTGTATCCTCTGGACTTCCAACCCTTATGATTTGGGAGCTCATTAAAGCTTGTTAAGCTTTCGGAGAACCACAGTTACATATTGTCTCCTTCCTCAGTAGAGGGAACTTATTTCTTGGGAAAGGCAAATAGTCAAATGGTCTTCAAAAGAACAAGATCACATATTAAGACAAGCACAATTCACGCTGTTAAGTATTTTATACTGCATGTTACAGTTTAATTGATATTCTGTTAGGAAGGGACCATCTGGGTCACTGACCCCAGTCCCAAGCTCTCAGCACAGCAATACACCAGGCACTTCCTTTAGACAACATTTAAGTGATTTGTCTTGTTACTGTTGCTGGAAGGTTGGCCCAGGACTTGATGCTTCTCATTTTTCAAAATGTTCTTCTAATTTTCAGGCAAGCTTATTCTTGGCCACAGGATTAGTATTTTCAGTATTGGAAGGGGGCCTACAAGAAAGCTGAGGAGGGACTTTTTACAAGGGCTTGTAGTGATAGGATGAAGGGTAATGGCTTCAAACTGGAAGAGGGGAGGTTTAGATTAGGAATTAGGAAGAAGTTCTTCCCTCTGAGGATGGTGAAACACTGGAACAGGTTGCCCAGGGAAGCTGTGGATCAAGATGAGGTTGGATGGGGCTCTGAGTAACCTGGTCTACTGTGAGGCATCACTGCTCATGGCAGAGGGGCTAGAACTAGATGATCTTTAAGGTCCCTTCCAACCCAAACCACTCTCTGATTCTATGACACCATGTCTTTTCTTGTTGCACTCCACAGTGACCCAGGAAAAGGAAACTCACCAGGCTCTTACGAGGTTTACAAGGGGTTGCCCTGGCACTGTGGTTTGGAGAAGCGATGGGAGGATTCATCAGCCCCATCCTATGCTGTTCATGGAGGGGACAGTACTCGGATTTATTGTCCTGTGCAAACTGCTTGGCAGGAGCACTACTTCTCCCCCACAAGGATTGTGGGAGGCACATCGTCTTCTTCTCCGCATAGTTGCTGGCGGAGCCATGAAATTAATGTGACCATATGGAAGTAGGCTGCAGATCTTGACTGTCTAACACGCTCCAGTTTCCAAAATCATGCTCCCGACACAACGCAACCATAGGCTGCTCCAAACCCAAAGCTTGTGGCAAGAAGACAATTTTTGTTCCTCTGCATCAGCCAAGGTACTCTTAGGTGCGAAAGATAAAGGTCTCTAGCAATTTATAACTGCTAATGTTCTGGCCCTGAAATATTCATGGAAGACATTTTATTTTCTGTTTATTCCTCCTGACTTGAAGTGAATCAACTTCTGAGCTCACACCATGTGACAGTGGCAGTGGCGCATGTGTTTTCGGTGCCAGGAGAGAGTATCCAGGCAACTAGACCAGATATCAAAATCTTGTCAGATTTTTCCCACCCTGTATTTTGACTGGCTTACAGCCCTTATTACCACTGAATTTAGGACCCATTAATCTCTAATGAATTTAATCTCAGGGCTGCCTTCTGCAGAGAGAGAAGTTCTGCATTCTGCAGACGGAGATCGGAGACACAGAGAGGCATGTAGGAAACCTGAAGAAGGGATGTGAGATGTCCCAGGTCATCAACTAATAACAGAGACCCTTGTTTAAAGTTGGGAACAGTTTGTAGGGTGACAGGTTCAAGCTAAGAAAAGAAAAATTAACAACAAAGTGTTTTCTTACTGCACTGTAGGAGAATTTGGTCTGGAAAGGGCCTTAGGAGTCAGTCCTCACAAGTATAACCCAAGAGAGGGATCGCACTCCCTGGATGGAGGCTTCTGCTTTTTTCTGCTGAAACAGAATTACACGGAACTATCATAGAGGCTGGAATAGATACATAGATGTGGTGCTGAGAGACACGGTTTAGTGTTGAAATCAGCAGTACTGGGTTAATAGTTGGACTTGATGATCTTAAAGGTCATTTTCAGCTGAAACAATTCTATGTTTCTAGCTAATAGAGACACCCAATCTACACCTAAACTTTGCTCCTGTCCTGGAACACAAATGTTCTTGCTACCTGCTCAGGGCAGAGAGGCAGGTAGTCTGAAGTCCTCCAAAAGAAGACCTGTCCGTAGCTTCTCTGGTGACATTTGTCACCAATCCCTGTGCAGGAAAAAATAGATCAATTCACCTGCCATTGTAATTCCTCCCCAGTGAGTGAGAAGCAAAAGCTGAATCTTACGGCGTTAACGTTTCGTGCTTTATCTTTTTTGTTCCTGCTTTTTGTTCAGCGCTTCATTGTCAAGAGGAGAAATTGAGGAAGACAGGCATCGTTTCTTGTATGACCAAACAGGCAGAAAGAAAATGGAACACCTGACCATTGTTTTTTTCCCCTTGTAGTTAGGAACAGGGAAGCCAGTCATGGATATTGTCATGGCACAGGGGTGGCTGGACGCTGAATTAAATTAAACTTAACCTAAGTGTGGAACTTAGAGCCCTGTGAATTATTCGTTGTGTTGCAAAGATTCATCTCTGTCTCCAGCTCTATTCAGGAAAGAATAAACTTTCTTCTTTTTTTTTACATTAAAAATGTGTTGTCAATGACCCAACAATCTCAAAATGATTCCTGGGGGTGGGGAGGGAATCAGGAAAATCATATGCATTTTTAATTCCTTGTCATTTCAGTCGAATGTCCCCAGGTTTTATTTCTTCAGCAATTCTTCTTAAATGTGCTTATTCCAAAGCTTATGTCTTAATTAAAAAGCACAGTGCCCCGAAAGAAGAGATGGCATGCGTGAATGTCCTAAATAAAGAAAAAACTAATAAATAAAGGGCCTGTTAAATTTTCTACATAATGTCTGTGAATGAGGAAGCATCCCCCCTCTTCCTTTTTGACCTATGGATATCATTAATATGGCCTGTTCCAGCACAATGAACTGGAAATAACGGTAATATTTTTAATTTCCTCTCTTTGGCAGAAATAGTTGCTGTACCATAGTAATGTCTGCGTGGGTAATACACTGACTTCTGGCTGACATGAAACGGGACTTTATCTTGGATTTTGTGGGCATGTCAAAATAGAGTTTGATTACTTCAGGAAACAATATTCATCCTGCAAACTCTAATGAGTCTTCCAGAGATGGCTCACAGAGGTTCTTCCCAAGTGATCTGGAGTGAAAAATGGCTCAAAATTCCTGTTAGGCAGCTCGGACACCCTTGGTTATAGAACCTTGGCCCACAAATCCACAATTGTTTGTTAAAAAACCCCATGATTTTGCAGTTACAGGTGTAATTCAGCTCTCATGAGCTGGACCATGATCCCAACTTTACACAGATTTGCTGTTGTTTTTCCCAAGAATAACTTACAAAGCAATGAAGTGATACTACTCAGTTAGAAATTATCTGTTAGAACAACTTTCATTGACTAGTGACCCTGCAATTGGGCATGAACAGAAGGTGAGAAGCCAAACGGACTGATCAGTATGCAAGGGAACTTGCTCATTCCCTTAGTGTGGCTATCAGCCTGATTAAAATTATTTTGCTAATAATCTTACCTCTTTGGTAACACCAGAATAACAACTAAATGAACAATTCTTTTTTTCTGCCTTCCAAAGAGTTTTCTACTTCCTGGGCTACGTGGTCCCATCTGATGCTTGCTGGGGTCCCATCTGATGCACCCACTGTTTGTGACGGGACAGAAAGGAGCTGGTCCAACCCTTATATCTGCACTTGGTCTTTTTGAAGCCGAGGAGAAAAACAGCCTGAAGTTTAGTTTATATGCAGAAAGTCACACCGTAAGTAACACGCTGCAATTTTCCATCCCTCTGCAGACACATTATGTTTGATCTTTCTTTGTTGTATTTTAAAAGTATATGAAGATTTATCTGAGGATTTATTTCAGTGGGAAAAAAAAAAGCCTTTTACTGCCCTGCAACATCTTAGTAGAGGAGAAAAAAAAAATTAAGGAGTAAGGGAACTGCTGTGCAAGCTAGGATGGGGGATATGTAGGAGGATCCCAAAGGAAGAGTTGCCCATCTCCATGTCTGAGCTGCACACCACTCTCTAGTGATGTCTCCATGCAAAGTCAACAGCAACAGTGAATGGGATGGGACCCAAACCCCCATCTGAAGCCACCACAAACTGGCAAGTCAAATACCAAATATGAACCAGGGCAGGAGTTTGGGCTGAAAATTGCACCAATGCATTTCATGTGCTTTCTGCTGCTGCAGGAGTAAAGACAAGGGGAAGGGGGGAAGTAAGCTCCAGACCAACTGCATCTGGTATTTTATCATAAATCCAAGTAGTCTGCCAGCATCCTGGCTTGGATCAGCATTGGTGTGGCCAGCAGGACTAGGGCAGGCATTGTTCCCCTGGACTGGGCACTGGGGAAGCTGAATCTCTAATCCTGGGGTCAGCTTTGGGCCCCTCACTCCCAGCAGGACCTTGAGGGGCTGGAGCGTGGCCAGAGAAGGGCAACGGAGCTGGGGAAGGGGCTGGAGCACAAGGGTGCTGAGGAGCAGCTGAGGGCCCTGGGCTTGTTGATCCTGGAGCAAAGGAGGCTGAGGGGAGACCTTCTGGCTCTGACAGCTCCTGACAGGAGGTTGGAGCCAGGGGGTTCCGTCTCTTCTCTCAAGGAACAAGCAACAGGACAAGAGGAACTGGTCTCAAGTTGTGCCAGGGGAGTCCCCATCTCTGGAGGGGTTTCAAAGCCATGGAGCTGTGGTGCTGAGGGACATGGTTTAGTGGTGCCCTGGCAGTGCTGGGTTAACAGTTCCAACATAAATAATTCTATCATTCTGTGAAAGCTGAATTTGTTTGAGGTTTTTTTTTTGCTACCAAAGAAAAAATACGATTTTGGGACACCAGAAGATTATGTACTTGTGAAAGGCTGTTCTGGAGAGAATGTAGATAGCTCCTCAGGAAGAAGACCAGAAGAAATAGGGTTTATTTGGGGAAGGAAGATTTAGGATAGATATTTTAGGAAAGCTGTTCTACTCTAAGAGTGGAAGATGACCTTTTCCAAGAAGGTCTTGAAAAAACCCAAAACCATCAGTGTGCCGTGATCTCTTCAACAAGAGCTATTTTGTCTTGAAAGGGGAATTTCACAGATCTAACACACCTTATGTCACATTTCATACAGGTTCTAGCTATAGGTGATCACTCTCCAATGTTTCTGTGCTGGTGCACAGCCTGGGAAAGGTGTCCAAGAGCCCTCATTGATTCGATGGAATGAGTCAGATACCTGCCAGGAATGCACTGAGCCTTATTTCTTTCCACTTTGGCACAAGGGAAAGCTGAGTGCCATCCAGGATTGACTCTGGATGCCCATCCATGACAATAGAATCCTGGGGTGGATTAGAAGGGGTGTGGTTTGTAGGTGGAGAGAGGTTCTCCTGCCCCTCTACTCTGCCCTGGGGAGGCCACATCTGGAATATTGTGTCCAGTTCTGGGCCCCTCAGTTGAAGAAGGACATGGAACTGCTGGAGAGGGTCCAGCTCAGAGCCACAGAAATGGTGAAGGGAGTGGAACATCTCCCTGCTGAGGAGAGGCTGAGGGAGCTGGGGCTCTGGAGCTTGGAGAAGAGGAGACTGAGGGGTGACCTCAGGGATGTTTATCAGTATGTAAAGGGTGAGTGTCAGGAGGATGGAGCCAAGCTCTGCTCAGGGACGTCCAATGATAGGAGAAAGGGCATGGGGTGCAAGCTGGAGCACAGGAGGTTCCATGTAAGCATAAGGAGAAACTTTTTGTCAGTGGGAGTGCCAGAGCCTGGCCCAGGCTGCCCAGAGAGGCTGTGGAGTCTCCTTCTCTGGAGACATTCAAACCCGCCTGGATACATTCCTATGTGACCTGATCTAGGTGGTCCTGCTTTGGCGGGGGGGTTGGATTCAATGATCTCCAGAGCTCCCTTCCAACCCCGAACATTCTGTGATTGTGTGATCCATCCCCATCCCTCGGGCTCCCAGCCCTTGGAGCTGCACTGAGCATTTCCCTTCACCACCCAGCCAAGGCACAAAGCTCGGGAGATCTAACATGAGCACGCAGGAGGGGGCACGGCTGAGAGCATAAATGATCAAAGGGCAGAGCAGGCTGATGTGCATAAAGACGCTGTGATACAGCAGAAGAGATCCCCTCTAGCCCTCGCTGATGCTAATGCATATATTTACCTCCTGATTGACTTCATAATTAATTGACTATGCGGGGTAGATGCTTCTCTCACCTCGCTTCCTCTAAATAGGGCTGCAGGAGCCTGCAGAGTGACACGGGTGTAAAGCTGAGCCACACAGGGGATGAACGAGGCCTTTTGTCTTTATTTTCTCTGAAAGTACATACAAGCCATAAGGAGCCTGTAAGGAGATAAATGAGGGCAAAAAAGTATTTCTTTCAATCCCCAAACTTCACCAGGAGAAAGTCAGCACACAGAAGGACTTAGGCAGTAGGTAAAAAGAAGAGGGGTTTGTATTTTTGACTCTGAGGTGGGTATCTTACAGAAAAATACGGTAGAAAGGTAGGGGAAATTAATACTTCCATCCCGACCAGAACAAGGAGAAGAAGCATTTGTTATGCAAATCTTTTCATTATTGCAAATCCCGAGTGCTGATAAGAGATAAGCGTTGTTCTAGCTTTATTTCGAGTAGCTCCTGCACAGACGCGGGTACGCAATTATATTGCTGCGAAAGAAAGAAACAAACACGCGCGTTTTCCCCGTACATTTATTTCTGTTACTGGAACACGAATTCTGGAGCCTGCCTGAAAAGGCATTTGGTCCATTGAGGCTTGTTCATTTTACTGCTTTGTTTTCTGCTAAGGTGACATCTGCTCCTGAATGACCTTAGCATCTTTTCTCTCTGCAGCCTGGCCCGGGTGGCCATTCCTTTTATGCGCATACATTAATGTTCGGGTGAATCGCAGCTTCATGAGGTCTGTTCTTTATCCTTTTCATTTCCACTAATCCCAGAGTCTGCGGGGAACAAAGGGCTGGATCCTCGCGGTGTAAACGGCCAGACCCGACCGTAGGGATTTACATCCGCTATGGCGTGACACCCGTTATCTCCAAAGCCCATTCCCCACTTTACCATCTCTACCGTCAAATTCCTTGTCCTTCTTGATAATTTATTGCTTTTGTCCCTCCGCTTTTTGTCTACTTAGGAGGCAGCTGTAAAATTTCCTTGCAACCCCAGTACCCCCAGCCCAGTTGGACATGTCCCCACTGCATGAGGGAGGTTGCTGGTGGGTTGAAGGGTTGGATGGCACTGGGTGCTTCTTTCCTCCCCATCGCTATGCCAAAGCGCTCCATATTTTTATGGCCCTGGTGTTTCCCCAGCCACTGCTGCCTTCCATGGAAATCAGTGAGGTTTGCTCAGCCCTGCCTTTTGCTGAGGCACTGCCCGGCTATTAAATGACTTTTCCACGTGACAATGGAGCTTCCAAAGTTTGCAGTATCATCTCAGCCTTCACATGCTGCTTTTCAAGACATCTTTTTACCCTCTCCCATCAGTTTACCACTCTATCCCCATTCAGAGCCTCGGTGTTGCAACAGAAAGATTACGTTTGCCTCATCTCCCTTTGTTTGGCACCTTTGTTTTTTTGCATCCCCACCAAAAGGAATCAATTCTGCAACTGATTTCTCTGACCTGGCACCAGAATGACATGCCTACAGTTTCTGCTACAAATTCTCCTCGCTGTCTGTAATAAGTTACTTAACCATTCCATTATTTCATGCCGGCTCCCGGTGGGTTTGAGCTGCACAAGATGTCTTTCTGATGAAATTGGCACCGGCTTTTAAAAAATCCAAATCAATTATATCTCTTGGGCCTCGCTCAAGACTTTAAAAGAAGTTAGGCAGGGTCTTCATTTTGCACATCTGGGTGGGAAATGCACAGGCATTTTCCCCCCTCCGCCTGCACGTACGAACGGCTCGCGTCGTTTCTTCGTTTTATTGTTGGGAGAGTCGGAAGCTCACTCAGGGAGCGAATTTGGCTGCTACGTATGGCAAGACTCCAATGGCTTTAATGAATGCAATGTTGATCACTTGAACAACAGGATCAGCAATATGGCATGGATGCGATAGCCCTTTTTTCCATTCCTGGTTATAGAGTAGCAGATAACACTGTTGTGTCAGAGGGCAACTCCCAATTAAGGGGGAAGAATTATGATCTGGGTGTTAGATCTGGTTTCTTTTCCCTTCTTCTCCCTAGCAAGACTTTGTCCCTGGAGCTGGTCCAATTCTTTTTCCCTTCTAAGTGATGTTGAAATCCAGTATCACCTCTCCTGACAAGCTTTGTGGTAAGGAAACAATTAATCCCCGTGGAATTCTGAAACACGAGCTTCACTAGATTTCTTGATCTTCTCAACCCAAGTCTCGCTTGAAATGTTCATTTTCGGCAAGGAAAAAAAAATCGACACCCTCCCTTCTTCGAGGTCATATCGTTATGCAAAAAACCCACATGTGCACAACTTCCCACCTTTTTAAAAAATCAAACCTAAATTTGACTTGTTCTAAGTACCTAATGGGAGCTGCAATTTCTTGCTAATTATATAATTACTCCAGATTGTTATGTATCACTGGCAATTAAACACTCGAAATACTTTTAGCTTGAAGAAAGTAATTACGTAATTCCAGTGAATTTGTGCAAGAGAAGCTGCATTGGATGCTGCTCCCTTTCCCCTATGACTTCATGCCTGCAGACACTCGCACAGAGATGCAACGGTGAATTCCTGAGCTGCTGCAAACTGCCAGAGCTCGGCCAGCCTTGGCACATGATTTTATAGCACCTGAAGGCCAAGCTGGGTATGATGTAAGTGCTTAACATGAGGAAAAAATACCTGGGGTCATTACAACCCCCTGCAATGATCTGGGCTTGGGGAAGAGTGGCTGGAAACTTCCCAGAGGAAAAGAATCTGGGAGGGCTGGTTGGCAGCTGTCTGAAGATGAGCCAAGAAGGCCACCAGCATCCTGGCTTGTGTCAGTACTAGTGTGGCCAGCAGGACTAGGGCAGGGATCATCCCCGTGGACTGGGAACTGGGGAGGCTGCCTCTCAAATCTTGGGGTCAGGTTTGGGCCCCTCACTCCCAAAAGGACACTGAGGGGCTGGAGCGTGTCCAGAGAAGGGTGATGGAGCTGGGGAAGGGGCTGGAGCACAAGGGTGGTGAGGAGCGGCTGAGGGCCCTGGGCTTGTTGAGCCTGGAGCAAAGGAGGCTGAGGGGAGACCTTCTGGCTCTCAACAGCTCCTTGAAATGAGGTTGCAGTGAGGTGGGTCTTGCTCTCTTCTCCTAAGGAACAAGTGAGAGGACAAGAGGAAACGGCCTAAAGCTGCACCAGGGGAGGTTTAGGTTGGACATGAGGAAAATCTTATTCACGTAAAGAGTTGTTAAACAGTGGAACAGGCTGCTCAGGGAAGCAGTGGAATTACCATCCCTGAAGGTTTTTGAAAGACATGTAGATGAGGTGCTGAGGGACATTGTTTAGTGGTGGGATTGGCAGTCCTGGGTTAACAGTTGGACTCGCTGATCTTAAAGGTCTTTTCCAACTGAAATCCCCTTTTATCAAAGGGAGGTCATGTTTGACCAACCTGATACCCTTTTACGAGGACATAACCAGGCGGATAGATGATGGTGGAGCAGTGGATGTGGTTTTTCTTGATTTCCCTGAGGCATTTGACACTGTCTCCCACAGCATCCTTCTGGCTAAACTGAGACAGTGTGGTCTGCTTGATCAGGTAGTGAGGTGGATTGGGAACTGGTTGAAAGAAAGAAGCCAGAGAACTGTGGTCACTGGGATGGAGTCCAGCTGGAGGCCTGGAACCAGTAGGGTTCCACAGGGGTCGGTGCTGGGACCGGTTCTGTTTAACCTGCTCATCAGTGACCTGGATGAGGGCACAGAGAGCACTGGCAGCAAGTGTGCTGATGATGCCAAGCTGGGTGGAGTGTCCGACACCCCAGCAGGCTGTGCTGCCATCCAGCCAGACCTGGACAGCCTGGAGGGTTGGGCAGGAAGGAATCTGATGCAATTCAGTAAGGGCAAGTGCAGAGTCCTGCACCTGGGAAGGAACAACCCCAGGGATCAGTATAGGTTGGGGACTGAGCTGTTGGAAGGCAGTGAAGGGGAAAAGGACCTGGGGGTCCTGGTTGCTGGGAGGCTGACCATGAGCCAGCAGTGTGCTCTTGTGGCCAAGAGGCCAATGCCATCCTGGGCTGTATTAGAAGGGGTGTAGCTAGTAGGTTGAGAGAGGTTCTCCTGTCCCTCTACTCTGCCCTGGTGAGGCCACATCTGGAATACTGTGTCCAGTTCTGGGCGCCCCAGTTTAAGAAAGACATGGAACTGCTGGAGAGGGTCCAGCGCAGGGCTACAAAGATGATTAAGGGAGTGGAACATCTCTCTTATGAGGATAGACTGAGGGAGCTGGGGCTTTTTAGCTTAGAGAAAAGAAGACTAAGGGGTGATTTAATCAATGTTTATAAATATATGAAGGGTGAGTGCCAGGAAGATGAAGCCAGTCTCTTCTCGGTGATGCCCAATGATAGGACAAGGGGTAATGGGTTGAAGCTGAGGCACAGGAAGTTTCATGTAAACATAAGGAAAAATTTTTTCACAGTGAGGGTGACGGAACATTGGAACAGGCTGCCCAGGGGGGTTCTGGAGTCTCCCTCTCTGGGGATATTCAAGACCCGCCTGGACGTGTTCCTGTGTGACCTGGTCTAGGTGACCCTGCTGTGGCAGGGGGGTTGGACTAGATGATCTCTTCCAGCCCTTGACATTCTATGATTCTATGATTCTATGAAATGTTAGAATCATAGAATCATAAAATGGTAGGGGTTGGAAGGGACGTCTGGAGATCAATGACTCTATGATTCTATGATCTTTAGAAGGATAATCTCATCCCACCCTTGGAGCATTTATGTGACACTCTCCCATAGGGATCACAAGCAGGTTTTGAGCAGGTAACCAGCCATCTTCATCTCAAGTTCATTGCACTGATGGAAATACTTGTTGGCTTGGCTCCAGCAGACATTGGTTAGTCCCTGGATTACACATATATATACATACATATATGTATATATGTATATATGTATATGTACACATCACTATATGATACATATAAATCTCTGTACCACTGATCATTTCAGGGCTCTCCCTTGCTGGCAGGATGCAAATAAAACCTGCACTAAAGTAGACATGGCTTTTACTTGCATGAAACCCAGCAAGTTTAGCCCTCACTTTGCTAGAAAGCATTTCCATCCAAACCCAGCTAGACCAAATCCACCTGGAAAAATTACCTCTGTCACTGAGATGATGAGAGATGATCTAGTTTGACTTGGCAGAAAAGAAAAATAATAATAATAAAAAAAAAAATCCCACTTCTTTTGTTTTCCTTGCCCCTCCTAAGCCGGGGGCAGTCCTCTATTTAGTCATTCCTGGGACTGAAAACCAGCATGGAATGCTAAATGGATTAATTAGTACTACATCACTCTAAATTTAGACAGCTTCCTTTCAGAATTAGATTTCTTCAGGTTTATGCCATTACATTTCTAAAATGTATGTCCTCAATCACATTAGTAATTATGAATACATTACATTTATTTTTCTTTTTGAAATATTTTACCGTTGTACCTTAGGATATGAAATACACACACTGTCCTATCCAAGAAGAAATGTGAGGTCACTACTGCTCATGCTTTTATTGCACATCTCATGATTTCAAAGATAATCCTGAGATGCTCCCCTAGGAACGCTCACGTATCTCCTTGAATGAGAAAAAACTACTTTCATTTTTCATGCAAGGTTTTATCTCCTGGAGTTGGAGACATATTCTTGAAGAAAAAAAAAAAAAAAGAAGAAAACCAAAACCCAACCAAATAAAGGAGCTTCAGAAAAATTCAGGAGGTGAATAAAAAACCATTTGTTTGCCATTCATGCTAAAACTCTCTTTACAGAATCATAGAATCACAGCATTGCTGTGGTTGAAAAAGACCTTTAAGGTTGTGAAGTCCAACCATTATCTAACTCTACCAAGGCCACTACTACACCATATCCGTAAGCACCAAATTACCTAAGGTAATCACATCATTCTGGGGGCTCATCTCATGACGGCTCATCACTGGAAGTTAACATTGCTAAAAATGATATAAATTGGTGTAAGAACCAAACAATCAAACAAAAACTCCATCAGGGAAGAATCTTAGAGCAAATAGATGATCCTGGAAGCAATGTTAAGGCAGTTTTTGTGCGTATGCTATAAGCTTTGCAGTTCTGGTCCTTACACTTGAGAGTTTTTCCTCTACTCTCCATTACATGTGAAGAAAACTGTGGACAACGAGAACAGATGGGCTCTGTTACATGAAGGTAAAAGGTCTGTATTGTGAGATGTTCAAGACAGTTTGAGAATTTTGTGTACAAAATGAATTTTTTTTTCAGAACTGTTCAGTATCTGGCTCCTCATGTGGAATCAGATTATCAAACCAGGGAGGGATATATTCAGTGAGACCCAGACATGCTGGAGAAGAAGCATAATGATGTTCAAAAAGGGCAAGTGTATGGTCCTGCATGTCGAGAGGAACAACCCCATGCACTAGTACAGGTTTTGGATTGGCCTGCTGGAAACCAGTTCCATGGAGAAAGACCTGGGAGTGTGGGTGGACAAATTCACCAAGAGCCAGCAATGTGCCCTTGTAGCCAAGAAGGCCAATGGCCTCCTGGGGTGCATGAAGAAGAATGTGACCAAAACATGGAGGGAGGTTCTCCTGCCCCTCTGCTCTGACCTAGGGAGATCACAGCTGGAGTATTGTGTCCAGTTCTGGGCTCCCCAGTTCAAGAAGGACAAGAAACTACCAGAGAGAGTCCAGCAGAGGGTTCAGAGATGCTGAAGGACCTGGAGCATCTCTGTGCCCAGCAAAGGCTGAGAGCCCTGGGGCTGTGCAGCTGGAGAAGAGCAGC
>JANVCC010000018.1:677608-712624 GCA_025345505.1 Todiramphus chloris collaris
CAGAGCTGGGGGGGTTCAGCCTGCAGAGGAGAAGGCTCCCCAAGGGACCACCTTCTTTAACCCATTCTAAATTTGAAAAGGGATTATAAGAAAGATGATGGCATAATTTTTAATAGGTTCTGTTGCAACAGGACATCGGGCAAATAGTTTTAGACTGTAAATGGGTAGATTCAGACTAATTACTTCAGTCCGTATATCCCAGCCATATACAATCATAGAATCATTTGGGTTGGAAAAGACCTTCAAGATCATGGAGTCCAACCATTAACCCTACTCTACCAAGTCCACCGCTAAGCCATATCCCCAAGTACCACATCTACAGGGCTTTTAAACACATCCAGGCATGGTGACTCAACCACCTACCTAAGCAGCCTCTTCCAATGCCTGACAACCCTTTCAGTGAAAATTTTTTTCCTAATGACCAGTTTAAGCCTTCCTTGGTACAGCTTGAAGCCTTTCCCTCTTGTTCTGGTTACCTGTGAGAAGAGACCAACACCTACTTCTCTACAATGTCCTTGCGTGTAGTTGTAAAGTTTCAAATCTCTTTTGTGATATAGCTGTATATAGAAGCATATGTAGATATAAGTACATTTCTATATTCTACAATTCTATATTTCACATCTATATAAACTCATTTTCACCCCAAAAAAGCATAAAACTTCAGGATGCAGCAACTTTGCTGTGGCTTTGCCAGACTCACAGAATCACAGAATATTAGAGATTGGAAGGGACCTCTAAAGATCATCTAATCCGACCCCACTGCTGAAGCAGGATTGCCCAGAGCAGATCACACAGGAACATGCCCAGACAGCCTTTGAAAGTCTCCGGAGATGGAGATTCCAGCACCACAATACCCACCTTGTGACGAGAGATGGAAACGGAACCCAACACCTTCCCAGAATCATGTACATGGCACGTTAAATGCCCCCACAACTCCTTACTTTTCCATTATTGCACTTGCTGTTTTATATCTCATATTTAGCGCTGGTCTTTGTGCTCAACCTCAGCAAGGGTCAAAACCTCCTTTGCCACTTGAGATTTAATTTTCAGTCTTATATCAGTAAGAGAAACTTTGATGTTCTCTCTGCCAGTCATCGTGCTTTTCCACAGCGTTATATTTGGCTTGATTGTACTACCTCATGAACATGACTGTCTTGAAACAGAATAGCATTGATGCACAGACTGTCAGTCAGAGAGAAGTCAGTCATGTTCTTTTAATCATGTGGGCTTTCCCCTTTCCAATTCTTGGTGCCTTTCCTCCTACAGGAAATGAGCAGGATCTTCTGGCTCTGCCTATTGTAATATTTTACCACGTGTTCTCTTTTGTTCCTAATTTCTCTTCAGAAGTGAGTGCCTGGGTTGCTTTTCCTATGCTGGTGAAAAAAAGTAGATTTTAATTTCTCCTTCAGCAGCTCGTGACAGATCTTGAAACATCCTTATTGTACAGTTAACCGTCATAGTATGTACTATTTCAGTCACTAATTAATTTTATTTGTCCTCTCAGTGTCATAGAATCATGGAATGGTTTGGGTTGGAAGGGATATTAAAGGTCATCTAATTAGAACCTCCCTCCCACAGGCAGGGACACCTCCCACCAGAGCAGGTTGCTCAAAGCCCCATCCAACCTGACCTTGAGCACATCCCGTGATGGAGCATCCACGGCTTTCCCTGGGCAACCTGTTCCAGGGTCTCACCATCCTCAGAGTGAAGAATGAAGGTAGGCTACAAAGATGCTGAAGGGACTGGGACATCTCTCTGATGAGGAAAGGCTGAGAGCCCTGGGGCTATTTAGCTGGAGAAGAGAAGCCTGAGAGGAGATCTTATGAATGTTTACAAATATCTGAAGGGTGGGTGTCAAGTGGATGGGGCCAGGCTCTTTTCAGTGGTTCTGTGTGACAGGACAAGGGGCAAGGGTCACAAGCTGAAACAGAGGAAGTTCTACCTCAATGTGAGGTAAAACTTCTTGACTGTGAGAATGCCAGAGCCTGGCCCAGGCTGCCCAGAATGGCTGTGGAGTCTCCTGCTCTGGAGATTTTCCAGACCCCCCTGGATCTGTTCCTGTGTGGGCTGCCCTGGGTGACCCTGCTCTGGCATGATTCTATGATGATTCTGTGATTCACTTCTTCCTAATTTCTAATGTAAATCTCCTCTCTTGCAGTTTAAAGCCATTACCCCTTGTCCTATCGCTTTATGCCCTTGTAAAAAGTCCCTCTCCAGTTTTACATCCCTTGCATTTGCAAAAGAAAGAAAACTGTGTGTTTGTCCCCACTTCATCAACGCTGTGTTTGGGCATGGAGAATAGGAACTCACCCAAGAAAGCACCAGAGAGGCATCGTGATACCCCCAAACACACACGTGGCTCCAGTACCCTCCTTGGGGCTTTCACCCCAAGATCTTCTCCCCTCACCCGTGCCCCCGTGGCACTAAGTAGGAAGCCACCCCAAACGAGGGCACACTGCATTACCCCTAATGCTTTACGTGGTTGTATGGTTTTAGCAGCTCATCATCTTGTGCCTGCCAGTAAGTGCACATATCAGAGTGATAATCAAGGTAGAATCCTGCTCTTAATTATACCCTTTGTGACACATTGAAATCAGCAGCGTCTCATAGCCACGTCTGAATGCTCAAATGAGGTGACTGGAAAAATGTAAGTGAAAGGAATTTTGGTAAAACTTTCCTCTTCCGATGGAGGGTCAGAAACTGAGTTCATTTTTCTGGAACTCTTGCTGAAGGCAAAATTTGGTCTTTTCTTGCCTTTTCTAATTAATTTTTTTATCTTTTTGTTCCACAGGACATGCTGAGTTTAAAAAAAAAAAAAAAAAAGACTGAATGTCAAGACTACTAAAAGCTAACTTTGAACACCAAGTAATAATTCATTTAAAATCAGCATCAAGACAATGCCTCTCCCTAGTGTTCTCCATAAACTCCTCCAAAAATTAGGTGTTTCAACAAGAGCAGTTAATTATACAGACATAATGCAGAGCAAGACATTTATAAAATCCCCTAATGGCTGATCGAATGATCACAGAGCATTTGCAATTAAACACAGAAATATTCTGGATTTCTGGTTGTGAGTTGTGATGTTGGTGGTAATCTTATAGTGACAGTTGTATAAAGAAGCCCCCCTAGAAGATCAGGTGATGAAAATCACATTATCATCCCGAGATAACAGAAATCTGCACTAATTCTTCATCAATATCAGGTGAATTAATCAGTTCCTTCCTTCTATGCTTTCTTAAGTTTCTCAGTGAGACAACTGCATATTGCCAGATGACTTCTCCACTTAATGAAAAAGTCCACTAATTATTTGTACCTGCAAGAAACTTGGATTAGAGTAAAGAAATTGTGTGAAATTGTGAAGATTTGTAAGAATATTTTATGATGATGGTGGTAGAGACCCTGTCTGGGATTGCTCAGAGAGGTGGTTGATGCCCCAAACCTGGCACCATGAGGTGGGCTGGGGCTCTGAGCACCCTGCTCTAGTTGCAGATGTCCCTGCTCAGTGCAGGGGGGGTTGGACCAAATGAGCTTGAGAAGTCCCTTCCCACCCAAACCATTCTATGATAAAGGCATAAAATAATGGAGTTGTACCACTTGAAAATAATAGTGGTTTTTTTTTTTTTGCAAGCAGAAATGTCCGTTTTCCTTTGAAAAAGTGCGGTCTAGGTAATATCTGAGAAAATATTTGTGCCCCTTTCTTGTTGATTTGGTAGAGGATCCTACATGTTTGCCATGCTTTGTCTCTGAGTCCCATGTTAATGTCAACACGGGTAAGAAGTGGCTATGAAATTTGGAGGAGAACTTCCTTTGTGAGCTCTGGGAGGCAACAACCTTCCTTGTTTCTACACGTTTGTGAAGAAGTTGAAAAGCTTTCCCGCTAGCCCATGGAGATGTGCAATCTGTATTCAGAACAGGCTTCTGAAGTGACAGTAAGATTTTCCATCGGAGATTTCCTCAATTAACCCCAAGACATGCAAATTGGCATTTTTACTAATATTCTCCAAGGTCTCAGGCTTGTGATGAGCAGAGCGCTGCCTCTCATTAGCACACCTGTAAGAGCTTTGCAGCAAAGCACACGCACCTCCCAGCATCTGAATGTTTTCCAGCTTCGTTTCCAAATCAGCAGCTCCACTCTCGTGGGAGGGAGAAGACAATGCCCAGACTCCACCAGAGCCTTATGCTGGTCAAGAACGTGCAGACTGACAATGCCAGTGGGTATTAGTGATCAGTCGTCTTTTAAGAATTTTAAGAGTAGGACTGAGAAAATATTTAATCCCCTAAAACCTGCTCTAGTTTCAGATGTCCCTGCTCATTGCAGAGGTCTAGATGACATTTTAAGGCACCTTCCAACTCAGTGCAATTCTGTGATTCTAAAACATGACCAAATCAATCTATCTATCTAATCTATCTATCTATCTATCATCTATCTACGTACCTATCTACCTATTTTTCTGTCTGTCAGGTTTATTTTAATCCAGATCAGTTTTGTGGTCTGCCTCAACCCATGGCCATCCAAATGTTTGGGATAGTATAAAGAAAGGAATGATGCCTGCAAAGAAATAGCCCCGTCCCAGGGAAGGTGGGGTGACTTTGGTGGATGTTATGGTGATTTAAATTGTCCTTTGCAGGGATGATCTGCTCAACATCTTTCTTGTGTCTGAGTCTCACAAGGATTAGGGGAAAAAAGGATTTCTGTGTTCTCTCAGTGGGCTCTGTTTGGGAGGAAGATTTCAAAGCATAGCTACAATCTTAAGTCCTCTGAAAATGTAGTGAGTGTGAGTCTACCATAAGATGTCTGATTTCCCTACCCCCACAACTGTTAAAGAAAAGGAGCAGACCTTTTCTGCCTGTGCTTTCAAAAGGTGCTTTTCCTCAGTTGCATCTGCATGTGAAGGAACTTCCAGCCTGCAAACTACAAGAATATGGAAAAGTCCTGCAGCACTGCACGAGATCTCTCTGCTTTAGAGAGGAACATGGCTTAAGACACCTTTTCCACGGGGAAGGTCTGGATGATGGGCAGACCAGGACTATGGGGAATGATGGAGAAGTTATGTGCAGGTGTAGCTATCGAGGTATCACTGGAGAAGGCAGGCACCTAAAAGGTGGGTGTTGCCAGGTGGGAGAGGAGTCATCTGCCTATCCATTTTGAGGGTCATTAAATGAAGTGCATAAACAGCATTAGAAACAGGAGCTTTCGCCCTCGAGATGAAACTCAAGCTCCTGGCTGTGGAGTTGCTCTCTTGACCTTCAGCTTGTCCCTTCTGGCTGTAGAGTATCCTGGTGTGAATGTAAAGGATGGTAGTTGTTTGGAAACTGAATCCTGTCCAAGAATTGTGTGTTCTGGAGTGAAGGGTACAACTGAAGGTGAGAAAGACAGTTGGAATTGGTGAGTATCTCTTTGGACAATTCAGATCCTACTTCAGCGGGCACATAAGCCAGGCAGTTGGGGCATATGGTGATGTGCTCCTCATATCAGTACAGCTGGTATAAAAGACAAGATAGATCAACTAGACGATCTGCTTTTGAGCACAAATATGAGCATAATAGACACTGCAGCAAACTACCAGGGAGAAGATAATCAGGACACTATAAGATCAAATTATAAATTATACAGGCGGGGCAGAGTAATTTGCATGGTGGAGGAGCAGAGCCAGATAAAGAAAACAGAAGAGTCACATCAGGAAAGTAAGTAAACTGTGTTGATAAATAACACCACTGCCAACAGACCAAAATACTACATCCAAGAGGAGGACTATAACTGAGCTATTCCTCCATCACTTGGCCAGGACAGTGACACTGCCAGAGGTGTCCTGAAGGAGAACAGAGATGCTGTGAGTGTACAAGATGCAATAAAAAGGGGAAATGTCATATATACCAGATATATTTCATGTCCAAATGAGATACTGAGGGTAGATTTTTAGATACCTCTGAACAAAGAGAAGAGAAGGCTCTGGGGAGACTTTCTTGGGGCCTTTCAGGAATTTAAGGGGGCCTGTCAGGAAGATGGGGACAGACTTTTGAGCAGGGTCTGTTGGGACAGGACAAGGGAGGATGGTTTTAATGTAAAAGAGGGAGATTTAGACTGGAGAGATGGGAGAAATTTTTTTATGCTGTGGTGGTGAGAGCCTGGCCTGGGTTGCCCAGAGAGGTGGTTGATGCCCCATCCCTGGCACCATTGCAGGGGAGGTTGGCCAGTGCTCTGAGCAACCTGCTCTAGTTGCAGATGTTCCTGCTCAGTGCAAGGGCACTGGACTAGATGATCTTTAAAGGTCTCTTCCAACCCAAAATATTCTATGGTTCTATGAAGAACTTCTGGAAGATGTATTCAGTGGAGAAGGGGTTCCTGGTGCAGCCCAGGTTCACTATGGTATTATCAAAGAGACATTCTGTACGGGAGGCCATAACGTATTGAGATTCAATACAGTAATATGAACAAGAAAGACAAAAGTATCACCAGCACAGTCTTGGATTTAAAAAGGAGCCCTCTGAGTAATGAGGCAACTTTTTAAAAGGAAATTAGTATGAGCCACGACTGGGTGAAATGTTTGCAAGCAGCAGAGATACTGTTTAAAGACACCATATTAGAGGCTTAGGGAAAATACATAGAGTATATCAAAAAAGACTTCAAAAAGACCAGAAGAAAGCTATAGTAATTAAAGATCAGAATGAAGGAGGTTATTACAAGTAAGAAGACTTCGTGTTCAAACAAGGAAAAATTAGAGAGCGTATGTTCTGTTAAAAAGGTAGACTAAAAGATTTGAAGAACAACTTTCTAAGAGCATGAACGAATTACCAATCCTTTTCCAAACATGACTGGATTAAGAAGCCTTCCAGGCAGTGTGAAGGGCCAACAGAGAACCCGGGTGTAACACAAATAACTTCAGACCTTCGGGCTGTAGCGTATGTATCAAACAACACCAAAGGAACTTAGATCTGAACTGTCTGGGCAGAGGAAATTGCTTGTAATTTGAGTTGTTCAGGCTGGAGAAGTCTCCAGGGAGACCTTTCTGTGGCCTTTCAGGACTTCAACAGGAGCCTATAAGAAAGATCAGGACAGAGTTTTGAGCAGGGCCTCTTGGGACAGGACAAGGGATGATGGTTTTAAACTAAAAGAGGGAGATTTAGACTGGGGAGAAGGTAGAAATTTTTTTTTTTACGCTGAGGGTGGTGAGACTGTGTCCCATGTTGCTGAGAGAGATGGTGGAAGCCCCATCCCTGGAAACCTTCCAGGTCAAGTTGATGGGACTCTGAGCACCCTGCTGTAGTTGCTCACTACAGGGGGGTTGGACTAGTTGACCTTTGAAGGTCCCTTCCACCCCAAACCATTCTGTGCTTCTATGGTAATTAGAGAATAGAATCAGTAAGTGCATGATGATGGGGAAGAGTCCACATGGGTTTTGCAGGCTGAGGTCTTACTCAACGAAACTAGTAGAGTTCTTCACCAGCACGAACTAGTGCATTAATCTGGTTATGTTGTGTATATGACCTTTCAAAGGCCGTTACCACAGAGCTAAGAAGGAAAAGCTGCCATGGGTGTGAGATGGTATGAGAGATGTGTGCTTTTCCTCTGATTAAAGGACAAACAACAAAGCGTTTTGTGGGAGAGAGGGATCGTTAACAAGATCCTAGTGCTGGGAGGTGGACCTCTGAATAAATCTGATGATACTGGATGATATATTTGCTGATGATATTGGATTATTCAAGGTTGTGCAAATGAAAACCAGTTGCAGAAACCTCATGGCACTGAGAAGCAAGGATGATGAAATGGGAGCTGAGATTCAGCATCTGTCATGGTGAATTAAAGAGCAGGGTGAAAAGCAACTCGCAATCTCAGACGAATACTGAAGCCAAGTGAGGTGTTGTTGGTGGAGATGTGATCTTATAGCTATGGCAGATAGGGCCACAAAAAATGGAAGAAAACCCACTACCCAGTTGAGAATAATAAAATAAAAATTATTTTCCCCTCCAAGTGACAAACTAAGCATTAGGAATTGTTAGAAAGTGAAAAAGAAAAGGACAAATCCCATCATTTCACATGTGTAAAATCTCATCTGGGGAACTCTGTCCAGTTTCTAGACTCCCCAGTCAGGCAAACTGGAGAGAATCCGTTGGTCCCATTAGTGTGCTTAGGAAAAGGGAGCACATGGACTATGAAGAGAGGCTGAAGGAACCTGTAGTGTTCAGCTGCAAGAAGAAAAGGCAGGGTGGAGATTTTATTGCCACCTTCAACTAGCTTAAAGGAAGGTGTTGAGAACATGCAGCAAAGCTCTTCCTAGAGGTGCACAGAGAAAGGATTCAATGCACATAAGCTGCAACAAGAGAGGTTCTGGTTAGTTGTACGGTAAACAAATCTCCACTATGGGAGTGGTCAACTCCTAGGACAGTGACCTAGCAAGGCACTGGAACTGCCATCCTAGGAGATACCCAAATCCTAAGCGAACAATACCCTGAGCATCTGGACTAATCTGGCCCTGCTCTGAGTTTAGGATTTAAGCAGAGATATCTAAAGGGCCCTTTCAACCAAATCCACTTGTAATTCTAGGACTGCCTTGCACATCTGTAGATCATGGTACCTCTGCACCTTGAAAAAGGTATGTTCTTCAGGTCTGCCTTTCTTTCCGCTCAGAAAGGACACTGTGAAGCTGGGAAAGTGTAAAAAGGTGAATTTGACTGAAATGGACAGTTGAGCCTGGAGAAGAAGGGAGGGATCACAGAATCATAGAATGGTTTGAGTTGAAAGGGAGATTAAAGATCTAGTTCCACTCCTCTGACATAGGCAGTGACACTCAATCAGGTTGCTCAAAGCCCCGTCCAACCTGGCCTTGAACACTTCCATGGATGGGGCATCCACAACCTATCTGGACAACCTCTTCTGGTGTCTCACCACTCTCACAGTGAAGAGCTCCCTCCTAATTTCTAATCTAAATCTACCCTCTTTCAGTTTCAAGCCATTACTCTTTGTCTTGTACATGACCTTGTAAAAGTCCCTCTCCAGCTTTCTTCTAGGCCTCCTTTGTCTGCAGATCAACAAGTGCTGTAGTGAGATGAGCAGAGAACGTTCACAGTTTCATAGTACAAGATCCAGAAAGCATCTGAGGAAAGCCTGAGCTGCAGGTTCACCATCAGCCATGAGGAGGTTTTGGGTAAGTGCCATGGTACATTTCAAGGAACTACTGGAGAGAGTCCAGAAGAGGCTACAGAGCAGCTGAGGGGCTGGACCATCTGTGTGCCCAGGAAAGGCTGAGAGCCCTGGGGCTGTGCAGCTGGAGAAGAGCAGCCTGAGAGGGGAGCTGAGCAATGCTGAGCAAGAGCTAAAGGGCCCTGGGAGGCAAGAGGATGGGGCCAGACTCTTGTCAGCGGTGCCCGGTGGCAGGACAAGGGGCAACGGGCACAAACTGGAACCACCAGGAGGTTCCATATGAACAGGAGAAGAAAATTATTTGCTGTGAGGGTGGTGGAGCCTGTGCCAGGCTGCCCAGAGAGGCTGTGGAGTCTCCTTGTCTGGAGAGATTCCAAAGGCGCCTGGACCCTGCGCTGCTGGGCCCCTGCTCTGGGTGCCCCTGCTGGATGGAGCAGGGGGTGGCATCAGAGCAGCTCCAGAGGGCCCTTCCAACCCCTACCATGCTGGGATTCCATGATTTGCCCTTTCTCAAATTTTTCTAGAAGTATCTATGAGTGGCCTCATTAGAAAGACAAGACTCCTCAGTGGAGTCTGTGCTTTCCTGCTAAGGCTGGACCCAAGATTTAGTTAGCAGGGAGAGGGAGGCTGCAGAAGACCCAGACACAAAACTATCTTTGCAAGGCTTGACCGGGACTAGAATTTTGTGTGTTTTGTACATAGAGGAAGCAGCAGGATTGATTCTTTCTCTGGCCTCCAATGCTGCTTGCATGTGTTAGCACAAATCTTGCCTGCTGACATGTGTCTGTAGGTGAAGTCAAGATCAGTGAAAGTGTGAAAGATGGAAGCTCACGGTGGATAAAGAGAAAAGCTGCTGCCAGAGCTCCTGTGCCTTGTAGCTCTGAAACCTTCTCCCATCCCCATCTGCTTTTGTAACCAGCAGAGTGCTCTGCAGTGTCTGTGTTTTCATCCGGCAGGTTGTGAAGGGCAGAGGCAAGAGGAGGAGGATGAGAAATTGTGGGTTTTGCAGCAGTTGTTAATCTCTCTAGTGTCAACCTGCATTTGCCTTTGGGGCAAAGTGACCATTGCAGACTTTTGTGACATCAAGTTAGATCTTGGAATGTTTAAAATAATAGGGAAAATGCATTTCCCATTGACTTCTTTGGGAGCAGCTTGCACATTTCTGCAAGCAGATGGTATGATGTATATTAAATTATCACTTATGTCGGGGGGCTTATTTTAAGGATGGAAGTGTCGTCTCTTGGTATTTGTGCCAGAACTGCTCATCCCCAAACCAGGATTTTTGTATCCTTCCAGCTCTCCTGGAAAATAGGAAGAAATGTGTCCTTCCCCAAACCAGGTAAGAACAGTGTCATCTATGTAGCAAGTGATAGGATAAGAGGAAACAGCCTCAAGTTGCACCAGGGGATGTTTTGGTTGGACATCAGGAAAAATGTCTTCCCCAAAAGGGTTATCAAGCCCTGGAAGAGGCTGCCCTGGGAAGCAGTGGAGTCCCCATGATCCCTGGAGGGGTTTAAAAGCCATGGAGATGTTCTGAGAAACATGGTTTAGTGGTGAATTTCGCAGTGCTGTGTTAACGGTTGGTCTTGATGATCTGAAAGTTCTCTTTCAGATTCTATGACTCTGTGATCTTGTTCTTCTTTTGCATCTTTTAATGAAAAGGGAGAGCAATTTTTAAAATCCCCTTTATAAAAGAAGGGTCCAAATTGGCATTAACTGAACTGAAGGCAAATGTCCCCCTGACTTCATTGTAAATCTCCTCCACTTGGGTGAAGGTTCACATTGACGAACAGCGACAACATGAATAAGTAGTGCAAACATGACTAGTAAAGACCAAGAAGTCTAAAGCAAATGCTGAGTCATCAGCAATATTTATAACCTCCCACACTCAGAATAGAAGATGCCAAGGGACTGCAATTACTGATATATGACAAATGTTGAATTTTTAATGGCTCCAGCTGTAGGACACTTCATCGTCCAAGAACATCGCTGCTGAAAGTCACAACCTTTGTTTAAACCATGGGCTTGAGCTCTGCTCTGCCTGCTTTGGCCATAAAAAAATGTTGCTGTTGACCTCCCGGCTACCTAAAGAGTTATGCTTGGTTTTGCAGCTGTCCATATGCAATTTTTTCCTGTTCTACTCCTCTCCATAACCTGGTCTTATAAGAGACCACTCTTCTGTGTCTCTTGCAAGCTTCTTACACTCCTTTAGGGGCCTTATAGTATACAATTGTCAAAACACACTTTTCTGTGGATGATCTGCGCTTTAATCGTCTTCCCACTAGTGTTTCCAAACTGGCTTAGTAATTCCACCCCATCACCATGAAAAACTATATTCAATAAACCACACCTGCCCTGGGCTCATTATGGCATTGGGAAAGTCTGTCTCATTTGGAATTTAAGGTCCTGGGGAACAGAAGAGGTGACAAAAATCCCAGTGATTCCCCTGGGACTAAAATATTTAGATAGCAACAGAATTTTAATACCTATGTACCTTTGGACCTGCGCCTTCCTGTACGTACTGCATAGCAATATGCTGCACAGCGATTCCAATAAAGAATGGAATCAAAAGTCACTACATCCTGTGGATAATAAAGAAGATAATTTAATAGTCAGTCAGATATATTTTACATATGCTGTTAATTTATTTTCTTCCAAACGGAATATTACCTGGCATTTAATTTCCCTCAAGAATCCAGATGCTGTCAGGAAATGTCCTGATATTTTTGTTTAAAACCGAGAAGCATTTCAGGTGTCTCTTAATCCATTTTATTATGATTTCTCCAATGAAACTATCTCAAACACACAACCTTTCCATTTACATCAGCACCTGAGTGCGTCTTGCCAGGCAATGACAGTCTGTGCTGCATATCTATTCCCAGAAGAGCTTTCAGCGTTGCAATTCAATAATCATTGTTACTGCTGGATGCCAGAGAAAAAAGGAGATATCTGTGGTCAAAGCCCTAAAAGTTCCTTATCACCTTGAATGAAATACCCGCTTTATTTTATTTTCACACGCTCTTCTTATGCAGGGAGATGAAGAATCAGCTCACGGTTCCTAAAGACCATCTTCTCGGAGCAGAGGAATCGCCTCGTTGGTAGGACCTGCCTGGTGCAGTGGAGGAAGGAGCCCACAAGAGGGCTCAGGGAAGCAGCCTGCATCCCTGGACCAGCATCCCTGGGCTAGCATCCCTGGGAAGATGCTGGGCAGGGTGAAGCAGGGCCTTGAGGGAAGAAAGCTCATCTGGTCAATCGTGTTCACCACACTCTTTAAAACATCTCCCGTAGGGCAAGGAAATAAATAAGCAGTCCAAACAACATCAGCTTTTATTGCCACAGACAGTATCGTACATGTATTTTTTTTTTTTTTCCACCTCTGTATTTCTTACAAACTTTATTAGTAACAGGGAATGTTGCTGTACCATAATATATGATCACACTTAAAGCTTATGAAGCTCCCTTTTGGTTTTATCGTATCAGCACAGCAGACTCAGCTGAGCACCACATGAGCTCATTTGTAAAAAGCTTATTACAGCGTATAGCACAAGAGTTGGGGTTTTCTTCTTACTGGGGAAGCAGGACTATTAAATACGATTATTTCCTTTAGTAGGGCCGCATAAACAACTCTGTCATTTGTTTTTATAAAGTCAGCAGTGCTGCTGCATACAAACCAGCGCTGATTGAGAAAGCCAAAGGATCTACCAGACACTGTGCGATGCATTTCAAACCGCCAGCGGGGCATGTTTATGTTGCATAATTTTCCACCCAAAAAAAAAGGTAATTGATTCTATTAGCTTTTAAATTTTTTTTATTTTAAATTTATTTTTAATTGTGCGGTTTTGCCATCGGATGAAAATAGGATCACAAAGAAAGGCACAATATTTTGACCATATAGTTTATGCCTATGCATATAGTAAAAACACGCTGCCAAAACTATATGTTAAGTGACATGTGTTTCTGTTATCTAACCCTGTCTGCGACGGAAAAATATCTTTGCTTTCTTTGCAGAAGTGATGTTTTTACAGATATTGAAGATATCCTGTGTTCTCTGCAGAATTTATTATGTGAGGCTATAAAGGAAATGCAATTGGACACCATTTTTTTCGTATTGGCATGGTAGATCACATCAGAGCCGTGTGCTGTACCTTAGGGAAATGTTACCCCAAAGAACAGAGACAGTTTACATGTTATCACTGGTTATTTCTTCACTATCGATAGTTGAAAGAAAGAAAAGTCCTTGATATACTTGAGTCACTTGTATGGATTTAGGTGAATGGAACTTAAGACTTGCAATGATTTGGAAGAACTTCAGAAAGACATATATTTTAGCAAATATGAATTTGGGGTTCCTGAAGAAAAAAGGGCTTAGTAAGGCAGGGAAGAAATCTGGAGGAGTATGAGGTCAGTAAGGAAAATCTGGAGTGGGGAAGGTACATTACTAGTTACAGTGGGGAATGTGAAAGATACTGTACTAAACAGTCAATTTGTTTTGGGATGGCCAATGTGGAATATAGGCAACATTTTAATGGGCTTGAAGTTTGTGCTAAAATTCTGTGTTTTTTCCTACATAAATAAACCAAACAATTTTTGTCTCTTTACAGTTATCAAAAAAATCAAGCTCTCTAAGCTACTTAACTAGGCACTTGATACGAGTTGAATAAAACTCTCCGGAGAACAGTCCACCCTATTTGCTCCACTTTCCTGTTTTAAGGTGGAATGAATTCTGTTCTGAAAATACTATTCTTCCTTTTTTTTTTTGCTACAGAAAGTATCTAGCTGCCCAGCTTGGATGGGTTGCCACACTTCTAAACAGCTGAAGTTAGGTGATATCAAACCCACCCAAAACTACTTAGTTTTCACTTCTGGTGATTTACATTTGTTCATAAAGTCCACGCTGCAAAACGAGAATTCAGGGTGATAAAACCACAGAAATCCCAAAGCCAGCTGTACAGAAAATATTTATTGAGATGTTTATTACCAAAGTTACAGTTTAACCAACAGAAGGGCTGTGTCACGATGGCTTCCAAATAGTGCAACCAAGTAGGACAAGGGGCAATGTGTGTAAGCTGGAGCATAAGAGGTTCCACAGAAACATAAGGAAGGACTTTTTCACTGTGAGGGTCACGGAGCTCTGGAACAGGCTGCACAGAGGGGTTGTGGAGTCTCCTTCTCTGGAGACATTTAAAACCCACCTGGACGCTCTCCTATGTGACCTGCTCTAGGTGGTCCTGCTCTGTCAGGGGGGTTGGACTAGATGATCTTTTGAGGTCCCTTCCAACCCTTAACATTCTGTGATTCTGTGACTCTTGACTCTTGATGCCAAAGCTCTGGAACAGGCTGTCCAGAGAGGTTGTGGAGTGTCCTTCTCTGGAAAGATTCCAAACCCACATGGACAATGTGATCCTGGGCCCCCTGCTCTGGGTGGCCCTGCTGGAGCAGGGGCATGGCACCAGATGATCTCTCTCCAGAGGTCCCTTACAATCCCTGCCATGCTGGATTCTGGAATTCTATGTGCAGGCAGCAAAACCAAGCCCTGCATTGTCCAAATCTTTGGTGACTATCAAGAGAGCTCTAAACCCGATTCACACAGAGACAGATGAGTAGGCACCAAAATGCAGGTGCCTGCATCACCTCGGTTTGTGTGAACATGTGGGTACCCGTGATAAAGATACAACTTAAGTTCCAGTGAAGAAAAGAGAGAACCAAAGGTAAGAAAATATGCAGATAGCTCAGACAGCTTGCTTCTTACATGAGCACTTTTTTTTTTCTTTAACTCATAATTGCTCCAGAGTCAACGGAAAAATGAACCCATGTGAAGATGCTGCCCATGTCCTGCATCTTTGCCTTCTCCCTGTCATGGTCAGCAGACTCTGTTCTATGAGACTGACCATTGTTTTTGACATCCTTCTGTAAATCCCAAATCGCCGAGTTATTCTGAGGTACAGGCGCTGATGGCATTTCTACGTCAGTTCCATTTTTAGTGTAATTTATGTAGCTTAATCTGTATCTAAATGCTCATCTAGATCCCAAATGGAAGGAGGATGAATGACTGATTAATCTTCCCGCCTCTCTAGAAACTGTCTTATGTAGATTATGGTATGATCATCTTCGCTGTCCTTCTGGGCTAACAGATACAGCTGTTGATGCAGGAATTCAGATCTCTTCTTACCAAGAGAGAATTGTGGCACTTAAAAGTCTCCAGTTCCCTTGATTGGAAACCCTTAGAACCGGTTCCTGTCTTTTTTGATGAAATTGGGGAACCAGCGGGTTTGGTTCTGATGAAAATACGTGATTTTCAGCAATCTTGTTACCTGACCAGTCACAAAATGTGATTGCAATGAGGCAATCACTGTTAAGATCAGCGTGTTTACAGTGATGTCATGTCAGCATCAGTCCTAAGCTCCATTATTTGACCTTTTTATTGATTACTGAGAGGAACATGGGAAATCATTTCCAACTGCCAGCAGCTGACCCCAAAACTGCAGGAGTAGTGACAAAAACGGGGGAATTGCAACAAGTCTGTCCTAGTGATTTAAATGTGTCAAGGGTTAGGGCAGGGCTGGCAATCAGATGAGTGACAGATGCTCTCTATTAACCCCTCTCCCTTCCCAAAGGGAAAGTGAAAGGGAGTAACGGAGAGAGACTTATGGATTAAAAACCTCTTCAATTAAAATAATAATAGTAAAATTAAATATATATAAATAGATATAAACCAAATATTGAACTCAACTCCCCTGATGGCAATTACATCACCATCGCCCCTGCTGCTGTGGAACAAGCACTGTGAAGTCCCAGACTAGATTTGGTGTCAGATGGGAACGGGATTCAGGAGCTGGATTCTGGAACTGGATTTGGGAACACACAGATTGGGATCAAAGGCAGAAGGGAGAGAGTCCTCCTTGGACACCAGCCATTGGGGAAGAGGCTTGACCCCCGTGACCCCTCAGCTTTATTGTGGATATGCCGTACATGGGATGGAATCCCTCACTGGCCAGTTTGGGGTCACCTGTCCTGGCCTCTCCTCCCCACATGTGCAGCCTTTTACTTTCTGCACCCAAACGTGGTGCCCAGGACTGAGCAGTGGCCTTGGTCTGCACAGGAGCGAGCATCAGCAGGAGCCTTTCTGCACCCCCAGCCCTTGGCAGGGACTCTGAACACGGAGCGTTGTCACTGCTGGAAGCAGAGACTGTCTGTGAACATCTGCCCTGAACTTCAGACAGGGCAGGGACTGAGAAGAGACGGAGCTGAGAAGGAAAATCAGTAAACAGAATTGGTTCTGTTCTAGCTCCAACCAGGACAAACTGGTGCTAGAGGACTAGGAATAGAACACAGTTTTCTTTCTATCTGCCATAATGGCCTATACATTTCTGTATGTTGGTAATGAAATTCCTAAAGACCCCTCAAGAGTCACAGCAGTGAACCTCCGAGGCTGGAAGGTCTGATACTGCCCTTGGATAGATGAATGCAAAATCATGCAGGAATCAGGAAAACACATTACGTCAGCACTTCTTTGTGTGACCAGTACCAGCATGTTGCACTCATTAATGCTCATCTTCATCAAAGTGAAAAAATAATCAGGAAATATGTCATTTGAGATCTTGGAGAGGGTAGAGTGAAATGTAATGATAACAGAGAATTAGAAAACGAAGAAATCTCCTTATTCAAGGAAAGGTAAGCAAAGAATACTCGAATCCTGGGGTCAGTTTTGGGCCCCTCACTTCCAGAAGGACCTTGAGGGGCTGGAGCGTGGCCAGAGAAGGGCAACGGAGCTGGGGAAGGGGCTGGAGCACAAGGGTGGTGAGGAGCGGCTGAGGCCCTGGGCTTGTTGAGCCTGGAGCAAAGGAGGCTGAGAGGAGACCTTCTGGCTCTGACAGCTCCTGACAGGAGGTTGGAGACGGGGGGGTTCAGGCTCTGTTCCCAAGAAACAAGTGATAGGACAAGAGGAACTGGCCCCAAGCTGTGCCAGGGGAGATTTAGGTTGGAGCTGAGGAACAATTTCTTCCCCTTGATGGTTGTCCAGGGCTGTCTCAGGCTGCCCAGGGCAGTGGTGGAGTCCCCGTGATCCAAAAAGGTTTCAAAGCTATGGAGATGTGGTGCTGAGGGACATGTTTAGTGGTGGGCTTGGCAGTGCTGGATTAACAGTTGGACTCGATGCTCTTAAAATTCTCTTCCAACCAAAACAATTCTATGACTCAATGATTTAAGGGGTAGGAGCTGAAGCTAACTTAGAAATGAGGTGCATATTTTTAACAGTAATCAAGCACTGAATAATCCAGTAAAGCCTGTGGAGGATCTTCTTTGACTGAATGTTCCTCAGAAAAAACAAAAAAAACCCCAAAAAACCCCCCCAAAAAAAGAGCTAACTTTACCAGGAGATGCAGAAACCTGCCCATCACCATCAGTCTGTTACTAGAGATGGCTGCCCAGGGCTTTAGTGGCTTCCAGATACAGCAAATTTTGCCGCACAGGAAAAACACATCAATCCTAAACCACAAAGACCAGCAAATTTAACTCCAAAGGAAAGGATTATGTACATTAAATGTCAGGTCCAGGAAAAAAATCGACTAGTTTGATCAGGTTCCTAGGCCTGGATGATTAGGAGTCAGTGTAGAGCCCTGGTTGGGGGAAAGCCACATCCCTTTTCTTCCTGCTCGCTCTCCCTCACACTGTTTTATCCCTCTTTGTCCCTCTTTCTGAAGATTTTTTGCCTATGTCGTGAAATTGCTGTGCTGGGAATACTGTGGTTATTACGCAGCAATGTAGGCACTGTGTAGGGGCCTGAATCTAGGCCTTTTTTTCTGATATACTTAATTCAACCTCTATAAAATCCCCGCTGAAGTGTGAAGCATAGATAAGTAAAACTATAAATGACAAGATAATCATGTTCTGCTGCTTGCTTGGGCAGGTAAATCCATACGAAGAGAACTTTTCAGTGTTCAAATGTGATTTTCACTTTCCCACCCAAACCTCAACCTGTGGAACGGGAGAAGGGGACGGTCCACACTTTCCTGAAGTGGGATTTATCTAATTTCAGAAGTATTCTGTTTCCATGGAGCCAAGGAGAACGAACCACTTCAGAAAAATCAGCAGGTTTTATTTGTTAAGTGGCACGGCGGCTTATTAGTATTTAATACTTCGGCTGGAGTTATTCAGCAGGAACACGGCGTGTGAAGTGCCATACAAACAGCGAGTGAAAGACCGTTTCCTGCTCGTAATCGCTGTAATCGAAAGGCATCGACAGCCCCACTATCTGTCACCGCTCTAACCAGTGTTCTGGAGCCTGTTTTTCAGCACCCTGCTCCACCGTGTTCTCAGCCTCACAAAGGATGCGGTTGAAGGCAACGGATGACGAAGCAAATTTGCCGTTAAGAATTAACACGATGGGTGACAAAGCAATTTTTCCTGTAAGGATTAATGTACTGCCAGGGACAGCTATGATTTAAGAGATGCACACAATATACATAAACACGCAGGACAGCACGTATGGAACAGAGGATGATTTTGAGTGGAGACAACACCAGCTTTTCAGCAGCTGGCGTTTCAGGGCACATCAGGGCTCTGGAAGATCTCAGCCACTTTGTCTGTGAGGCTGAAGAGCCAAACATTAGTCTGTTTTTCTGTCCTTCACCTCTGACTGACCTCAATTCATGCAAGGAAGACAGGCAATGAAAACGTAACCGTTTACCAAGAGGCAGCCAGGATGCTCAGAGTGAAAGATTCAGGCTCGCAGGAAGGAACATTAACCCTTACGGGCAAATTTCCATCGTGACATTAAGCAGTGTGGTTTTTAGAAACACATTCTCGTCAGATAGCGGAGGGAGTACAGATGTATGTGGTGAAAGAGCAGCAATGGACACCAATTATTCACTACTGGTCAGAATAAAACCAGCAGTCGTCATCATCTTTAGTGGCTTCTTACGAAGAAAGAGCTGGGATGTGTCAGCGTGGCTATAAATGAGGGAACAGCTCATCAGATGACCACGTTCGAAATGAAATTCACACTTTGTTACAAAGCATTTCTGATTTTTACTTACTTGTACTGTCAGAATGTCATAGAATGGTTTGGGTTGGAAGAGATCTTAAAGATCATCCAGTCCAACCCCCTGCACTGATCAGGGCCATCTGCAACTAGAGCAGGTTGCTCAGAGCCCCGGCCAACCTCCCCTCCAATGGTGCCAGGGATGGGGCAGCCACCACATCTCTGGGCAACCCTGGAAGGGTCTCACCCCAGAATGGTTCAGGTAAGATAGGATCTTTGAAGATCATCTAGTTCAACCCCCTTGAGGTGAACAGGGACATCTTCAGCATACCACATTGCTTATTTATCATATGCATCTCTAAATTCACTTATTCTTTACTTAATGGATTTTCTTCAGGTTCTTGCAAGTGTTCCTGGAGAACACCTGAGGTCCTCTCCGATCCTGATCTCTACATCAACTGCAACTGTGGGACTGCTTGTGCTCAGCACCCTTTCAAACACAGGAACAGCAAATCTGAAAACAGACGTGGGGTTTTTAATTTTAAAGAAAGTCTGACTCCTAAACCACGAATTTCCTGCTTCTCTGGACTCTTATTTCTTCATTTATGTAGGGGTATCTGGAAATTCTCAATATTGCTGTAAATATCCAACTCCGTTACAAATATGAATTAGACTGCATGTCTGAAGAGTGTCCTATCTGTGTAAAATCCAGCTTGATTACGTGCTGAACAGAACCACATTCCTTTGTTACACACCATTTCTGGGAGATTAACCTGGCCTTCCTCTTCCTTTTACCATCTTCTCTCCTGCTCACCCAACAACCTGACTTTTTCAAAGCCCTCCAGATGAATTTTGCATTGAGTAACTATCAGCTCTTTTCTACAACTTCTTTACTTTTTGCTTGAGCATTGGCTTTTCCCATACTCTGAAATTCTCGGTGTGATGCTCCCGACTGGTTCACAACCCCCTGAGGTGTTTAGAGATTTCCTTTCTGTTGACCATGACTAGATGCACGGAATTTGCTTCCACTGCCTGAAAAAACAAAACATTGCTCTAGCTTCTCTAAGCCTTCTCCGTCAGAAACCTGGTGGTGTTCTACGTTCAACGGTACTACTCCCAAAGAGATGCTGCGTGATTTTCCACAGGTACTTAAATCTCTGCTTTTTGTTTCTGTTTGTCTTTATTGCAAACACACGTGCAGGCACCAATCTCCGGAGACGGACGCTACTTCGAGCAGCTTCGTACCCTGCAAGATGGGCACGATACGGTACGTTGGCTAAACATGACATAAGGGGGTGCTGCACCTATCAACCACCGGAAAACTGAGGGGAAAAAACATAAAATAGAAGGTATTAGTGTATAATTAAGCACGGTCAGCCTGTGTGGCACGTCTGCACCACTCCTCCTTCCCTCAACTCGCACGGACCAGGTGCCAGGGAGCAGAGGTGATGCCCATCCACACCCCGAGAGGGGCACCCGCACAAAAACCCCTCCCGAGGCGGAACCCGTGTGAAAATACCACGGGCACAACTCTGTGGGGAGGGTACCTCCGGAGGAAGGCACAACCCACGCAATGGTTTGCAGCTCGGAGAGCCCGGGGCAGGGACAAAGCTCAGCAGGTGGCCCTGAAGGAAAGGGCTGCTTTGGGTGGGTGCAGCCCCGGAGGAGGCACCGGGAGGTGGGGTGCTCCTTCCAGAGCACGCACCCGGAAAGCTGCGGCAGCCTCCAGAGCAGCCGTGGGTGTCGGGGGTGGAGGTTTGCCCTCGGAGGGGGGGGAGGGGGTATCGCGGGTGTCCCGGTGCTGGCCGCCGCTCGCTAGGGGGCGAGCCTCGCGCCCGCCCGCCCGCCGCGCGCGCCCCCGTCCCAACGGCCAGCGCGCGCCGGGCCGCGCCTCTTCCCTCACCCCCCTCCACACCCCGGCCCGGCCCTGCCCTTCCCCGCCCCGACGCCCGGCCTTTCCCCGGCCTCCCCACCCCCGCCACGAAGCCGACTCCCCTCAGGGGCCCGATGCCGACAGCGCCGCGGCGCCTCCTCCGCACGCTCTGCAGCTCCACCTTCCGGATGGGCGACTCGGCCTCCCGCCTGCCGCAAAAGGACGAAGCGCTCCCCGGCAGAAACCAGCGCATTCCCGTGGCAGGTAGGGACGGGGACGACCCCTCCTCCTCCTCTTCTTCTTCTTCTTTCTCCCCTCACTCCGCTCCGCTCCGGTAGCGGCGGGGGAAGGGGAAGCGGGGGACTCGCCCTCAGGCCGCCCTCCCCGTCGCGCATGCGCAGAGGGCGCCCGGCGGGACGCGCAGGCGCGGGGCGGTGCCGCCCCCGTGGGGGTGCGGGGGGAGGGGGGCGGACATGGTGGGGGGGAGGGGGGAACATGTTGCGGGGAACATGCCGTGGTGGGTGGCAGGAGGCCCGGCCCGGCTCGGTCAGGCAGTGGGAAGGTGCCTGAGGTGTATTCGTGGTTTGGGTGCACGGTGGCGGTTGTGGTGTGCTCTTGTTGTAAGAACAGGAATGAAGCGATTGCCGGAGCGGCCGACGAGCAACTGTAGAATCAGAATCGTCAGGGTTGGAAGGGACCTTAAAGACCATCCAGTTCCAACCCCCCTGCCATGGGCAGGGACACCTCCCACCAGAGCAGGTTGCTCACAGCCCCAGCCAGCCTGGGATGGAACACTTCCAAGGATGGGGCTCCCACCACCTCTCTGGGCAACCTGTGCCAGTGTCTCACTACCCTCCTGGGGAAGAAATTCTTCCTACTGTCCAACCTGAATCGACCTATCTCTAGTTTTAACCCATTCTCTCCAGTTCTATCACTGCCCAACAGCCTAAAAAGTCCCTCCCCAGCTTTCTTGTAGCCCCCTTCGGACACTGGAAGGCCACAATAAGGTCTTCCCGGAGCCTTCTCTTTTCCAGACTGAAAACTATGTTTTTCCCTTGGCTATCTATGACTTTTCCTGCTTGATTTTTAAGGCTATAGTTGTCCTAGTTAGAGTTTTAAACAGATTTCCTCAGCTCGCCCTTTTTCTCTTAAATAGAATCAGAATCATAGACTCATTTAGGTGGAAAAACACCTTTAAGATCCTTGAGTCCAACCATTAACGCAGCCAAAATGGCATTTTTCCCAAAACAGTTAAAACTTGCCGTCAGTTTGAGCAATTCTCCCTTTAACATTTGCTAAGATACTAAAGTAGTCCTGGAAAGACTTGGTTTTGTCTGGTTTTAAGGTGAGGATTCTAAAATGCATAGAGGAAAAAAAACCACATGAACATTCCTTCTTTGAAAATGCAGTTGGCTATTAAACATTGGAACTAAAAATGACAGATTATGTCATTTTTATAATAAGCTGTATTGCTTCCATAGAAATTAATTTGTCAGCTTATAGCAATGATACCTCCTTTTGACTCCTGTGTTTAAAAAAAAAAAAGAGAAATGAAAAGGAAATCAAAACCAGTGAGGAAGCAAATACTACATACAACCACAGTTTGAATGTAATACGTTGTGGCAGCTGTACTGTGTGAAACACTTCAGGACAAATAAAGCCAAGTGGCGTTTTCTTCGGTAAGAAAAACGGGAGCCAGAACTGCTCCTGTGCAGTGGCAAGTTTAAAGTCTAGAGTCACGGTGCAATTTTCAATCAGTGAAGTGGTGTAGCTCCTAGAGCAACCTTCCTCTGTCTCACTACGTCGTCCTTTGCTGGCGGAAGATGTATACTGCTGAACATCTACTTATCTATTAATCTCGAGTAAAGTTATCATCTTGCTTAGTGTTTCCCTTCAGATTGCAAACATCTATTTAACAGAATTCTGCAGCCTGTGCAGAAGTGGCAGCGGGATGAAGCCAGGAGGTGGTTCCTTCAGAATCTGCACCACACCCATCAGTCTTGTCGTTACAAAGCTGGGGATAGTGCAGATGGCACCAGCTGGGTAACCTGCCTAGGGCTTGGAGTTGACAGTGTTCCCTGCACAATCTCCAGTGCTTTCTGCAGTGCTGGGATGGAGCCCCTGAGCGTGGTGTGGATGTCCTAACCCTGACGTTTGCAAAGTGGTTTCTTCTTAAATAAGAATTCTTTCGGTATTCTCCAGTATTCCTCCTTTTGTTTTGAGTAAATGTGTGCTGTCAGGTAAGCAAAGTAGCAACCTAGAATTAAGTGAGCAATTTTGCCTTCTGTCAGCTCTCCTAGGAACTGACAACATTGCAACATGACTGTCATCACTGTTAGATGGGGATTACAGTGGCTCCCAGGTGCTCTGACACGTGTGATTGATCTCCCATTGTACCAGGTGTTATTAGGATCTGGAGCATGAGTCTGGTGAGGAGCAGCTGAGGGACCTGTGCTTGTTGAGCCTGGAGCAAAGGAGGCTGTGGGGAGACCTTCTGGCTCTGACAGCTCCTGACAGGAGGTTGGAGCCAGGGGGGGTTGGGCTCTTCTCACAAGGAACAAGCCCCAGGACAAGAGGAAATGACCTCAAACTGTGCCAGTGGAGGTTTAGGTTGGAGCTGAGGAACAATTTCTTCCCCTTGAGCTGGCTCAAGCTGCCCAGGGCAGGAGTGGAGTCCAAATATCTGGAGGGGTTTGAAAACCGAGAAGATGTGGTGCTGAGGAACATGGTTTAGTGGCAACCTGGCAGTGCTGGATTAACAGTTGGACTCAATGGCTTTCAATGTCTCTTCCAACCAAAACAATTGTATGATTCCGTGATTCTGTTTATAGATATCTTTGCTTCAGGCACCTAGATCCCTAACAAAGTCTCTGAACTTAGGAAAAAAAAATATTGAAACACATAAAGTACATAAGTGCTGGTAGGAGAAGAATAAATGGATGGTGCCATAAGCCCAGTGAAAGAGTTGTAAAATCTTAGGTTGTACAGATAGTTGGTAAAATGCTGAAGGTAGCAAGATGGTAGTGGTGAAATTAAAGTTAGCAGGAAGAATATTACGTCTGATGTGGAGAAAGTGGACTCAGAGGAGGGTTGCAGAGTTGGCTTTGCTGTCTTGAGGGCAAAGAGCTGTAGAGATGATACTAAGAGTAGCACAGTGTGTAGATTAAAGTGGCACCTTCGCGTTGCTTGTTGGTAAAAGCCTGGACAGAAGGTATGCTGTGCCCATTTCATGTTCTGTGACTCCACAGGTAGAATAACTCTGTGCTGCTGTACAAAGAGTGTCGTCGAAAGGCCAAACACAAGAATGTTTTGGACATTTTTATTCTATGATTAAACATGATATTATGTACTTAACAACAGCATGGACCTCCAGTGAACTGTGAAAATTAAAATAAGATGTAAACTAATTCCAGAAAAAAATGGCAATTTAAACTTTAACACCATGGAACATTTGCTCAGTAACATTTCTTTTGTTTACTTCTGTTTAAATTGTCTTCTTATGGCAGAGTTAGTGGCTGCTGCCCTTTGCAATACTGGTTGGTGCTGTTGGGAAAGGTTTGTCTGAGTCACTGTTCGTATTCCCCATGAAGTAGCTGTAAGATCATAGAATCATAGAATGGTTTGGATTGGAAGGGGCCTTTCAAGGTCATCCAGTCCAACACCCCTGTACTGAGCAGGGCCATCTGCAACTAGAGCAGGGTGCTCAGAGCCCCAGGCAACCTCCCCTGCAATGGTGCCAGGGAAGGGGCAGCCACCACCTCTCTGGGCAGCCTGGCACAGGCTCTCCCCACCCTCACCACCAACAATTTCTCCTTCTCTCCACTCTAAATCTCCCTCTTGGAGTTTCAACCCATCCCCTCTTGTCCTGTCCCAACAGGCCCAGCTCCAAAGTCCATTCCCATCTTTCTGCCAGGCCCTTGACAGTGCTGCCAGGCCCCCAGAAGGTCTCCCCTTGGGGAGCCTTCTCCTCTGCAGGCTGAACCCCCCCAGCTCTGCCAGCCTGGCTCCCAGCAGAGGGGTTCCAGCCCTCCCAGCATTGCTGGGGCTCCTCTGGCCCCGCTCCACCAGGTCCCTGTCTCTGCTGTGCTGAGCACTCCCGAGCTGGCCCCAGCACTGCAGGGGGGTCTCTCTCTCTGCCCACAGCCCTGGGAGCAGAGGGGCACTTCTAAACTGTCTTCTGTATTCACCAAGACCCTGCGGCCCATACGATTGCCCCTTATTTTACCCTTCACCAGCTGAAACACCCCCAGCTTCTGCGAGCTCTCTAAGTTTGTGTGCTGTAGGCTGTTGTCCACTTTGACCACTGATCTTGCAGACCTTTGCCATTTTATTAACATCTCTCTTGAACTGAGGACCCAAAACTGGACGTGGTATTCCAGGTGAATTCTTACCAGTACAACACAGAGGAGAGAGTGTTTTCCTTACTCGCTGTCCACGCTCCTTGCATTGCAGCCTGGGACAGTTTGCCTTATTTGCAAACCTGACATTCATCATAGTCACAGGTCCATTTCAGCAGCTCCCAGATTATCTTGCACTGGTGCAGAACTTGCACTTCTTCTTGCTGACCTTCATGAGTTTTCTGTTGGCATAGACCTGAAATTTTTCAAGGTCTTCTTGGGCTCTGCTGTTTGGCACGTCCGCTCTCACCCTCTTGTTTAGCATTGCCCTCCAATTTGCTGAGTGTGTTTTCTGTCACATCATTCATGTTAGTGTTGAAGATATTGAATGATATTGGCCCCAGCATCAGCCCCTGGGGTAACCTGCTACACACTAGACATCCAGATATTGATCACTGCCTTGTGAGTCTGGTGGTCCTGCCAATTTTTCATGTGTCCAGTGCCTGGTGTTCTGTTCTTCAGACGGTACTTCCTCAGCTTCCAAATGCAAATGCTGTCGGAGATGGTGTCAGAAGCTCTGCTAAAGTCAACATGCGTTACATCCGCTGCTTTGCCCTCATCTGCATAGCCAATCATTTCATTGCCAACGGGAACCCAGCTGGTCAAGCACGATTTGCATTTGGTAAATATGTTGACTATTCCTGATTGCTTTTCTGTTCTCTTTGTGTTTGGAAATGATTTCTGAGGACATACTCCATGATCTACCCTGGGACTGAGCCGAGTCTGAGCAGCCTATAGTTCCTCGATCCTCTTGTTGTCTCCCCTATAAACAGCTGGTACTCTAGCCCAGGCATCGGAGACCTCCCCCAGTTCCCAGGATTTTTCTAGACGTCATTATATCCAGATCTGTCAGAGTGACACAGCTGATGGTCGCACCTCTGCAGCCCTGGAAAAACTCCACGTGGCTCCTTAGAAATTTAACTCCTTTAAGTAGCCATAACCCAGTTTTCCCGTGTTGCTGCATTTCTTTCTGACTGTGCCAGTACACGCAGAGCTTTTGGAGCAGTCTTTCTGAAGACTTGGGCAGAAGAGGTTTTGAGTACTTCAGTCTTTTCTGTGACACTTCTAAACTGTCTTCTGTATTCACCAAGGCACCCACGTTTTCTCTGAGCTTCTTTTTTTGTACTCCTGTAATTTTTGTGGAATCATTTCTTATTACTGTTCACATCCTTAGCTAGGTTGAACTCCAGCTTTGACCTTCCTGATTTTGTGCCTAAATGCCAAGGCAAGGCATTTTATATACCCTCCTTTGTTGCATGTTACTGTGTCTGCTTCTTGTACGCTCTCTCTTTGCATCTTAATTCAGTAAGCAGCTCCATGTTTCTGATGAAGTTCCCTTTTTCTTCTGCATGATATTTTGATCCTTAGTTCTCTTAGAAAGTTTTTGTCAAAATCCAGGCCACCCTGAAGAGCAGTTTCTCCCTTTGTCAGTCTTTCAGGGCCCTCTATGTAGGAATTCCCTAAACGAGCCAGAGTTTGATCTCTCAAAGTCCAAAGTGCTGAATCTGCTGTTTACCTTTCTAGCCTTCCTTTGGATCCTGAACTCTGTCATCTTGGAGTCACTGCAGCTCTCTGCCATCTGCTGTTGCAATGCCACCAGCTCTTCCCTGTGTCTGAACAGTCAGCCAACAACTGTTACCCTTGGTTGTCCCTCCCTCTGGCACTTTTGGTATGGAGTTGTCACTAGTGCAGATTCCTGAATTGCTTGCACAGTTTGATGTTACCCACGCAGCAGGCAGATGGGAACTGAAATCTCCCAGGGGGACCAGAGCCAGCAGTCTGGAGAGTTCTGCTAATCCTTTCTATGTGACCTGCTCTAGGTGGTCCTGCTCTGGCAGGGGGGTTGGACTAGATAATCTTTCGAGGTGCCTTCCAACCCCTAACATTCTGTGATTCTGTGTGACTCTTCTTTGTGAACCAAACTCTGCCTTAGAGTGCAGACACTGTCAGATCTTCCTTTTAAGTGGTAATTAGCACCGATCCTAATCCAATGACCTGAGGTGTCCATCCTGTTCATCTCATTGATGTTGAGGGCCTCTCTTTCCTAGCTGAAGAGCTGCAGAGCATTTGGCTTCTTGTCTGTGTGATCTCTTTGAAGCTCTCCTGAAGATTCTGATCTCCTCCTTATCATCCCTAATGCAATACAGTGTGCTCATTTATTCTTGAAGCTTCTTCCCTTGTGCCCAAGTAGGTCTGCCCAAGTACAGCTCTGCAAGATGAGGCTGCTGCCACTGCTGTGATCCCTGTGGAGGAGCACCAGGCTCTCCCCACAGCCTGAGGCCACTCTCAGGAGTTCAGCCCAGAGGGAGGTTACTGAAGGTGAAGGGGCATGAAGTTGAAGGTTACTGAAGGGAGGTTGCATGAAGACATGAATCTGTTGAAGCAGGGCCAGAGGAGGCCCACAAAAGTGATCTGAGGGCTGGAGCACCTCTGCTGTGAGGACAGGCTGAGAGAGTTGGAGTTGTTCAGCCTGGAGAAGAGAAGGCTCCGGGGAGACCTTGTGTCTGTTCAGTAATTCAAGGGGCCTGTCAGAAAGATGGGGACAGACTTTTTTAGTAGGTCCTGTTGCAACAGGACAAGGGGTGGTGGTTTTAAACTAAAAGAAGGAGATTTAGACTGGAGAGAAGGAATAAATTGTTTATACCGAGCGTGGTGAGACACTGTCCCACATTGCCCGGAGAGGTGGCCAGTGCCCCATCTCTGGTTGGCTGGGACTCTCAGCAGCCTTCTTTAGCTGCAGATGTCCCTGCTCAGTGCAAAGGTGTTGGACTAGGTGACTTTGAAAGGTCCTGCCCAAAACGTTGTAAGATTCTAAGTACCAGAGGTAGCAGTGCCATCTAGGTCATGGCATTGTGTCCTGGAAGGTGTTTTCAGCAGCTGAAGGTTTTCTTCTGTGAGCAGCACTTCAGGGCTCCTTTGTTCCTTCTGCACATTGTGTTAATTGCATTGCTGCTTGTGCATCCTGGTGCCAAAATGCCCAAGTTCCTGAAGCTTTCTGGGTTTGAGATGGACACGAATGTGCTTTGCCCCTCTGTGAGATTGGTTGCTTGTTGGGGAACTTTTAATGCTATGGGTTCTTGATCGCCGTTCACAAACCTTGTGAGTACAATGAGCAGCTCAGACTGTGCCCTCCTTTTCTGCAGTCCAAAAGAGAGGAAAAGTGACAGCTTCAGCTGGAAAGCTGCGTTTAATCTGGTCTTGTGAAAAGCTAAATTGCATTTCTGTTCCTTTGTAATTCACTGACCATGGGATTACAAAGCTGGTGAAGGGTCTAGAGAACAAGTCTTACAAGGAATGACTGAGGGAAGTGGGGTTGTTGAGCCTGGAGTAAAGGAGGCTCAGGAGACATCACTTTTGACAACTCCCTGAAAGTAGGATGGAGCCAGGTGGGGTCTATCTCTTCTCCCAAGGAACAAGTCATAAGACAAGAGGAAATGGCCTCAGGTTGCTCCAGGGGAGGTTTAGGTTGGAGCTGAGGAACAATTTCTTCCAGCCCCTTGAGGGTTGTCCAGGGCTGTGCCAGGCTGCCCAGGGCAGTGGTTGAGTCCCCATCCTTTCAGGGATTTAAAAACTGTGTAGATGTGGTGCTGAGGGACACAGTTTAGTGGTGTCCTGGCAATGCTGGGTTAATGGTTGGACTCAATGATCTTAAAGGTCTCTTCCAACCAAAACGATTCCATGATTCTATGTGAGACTTGAACTTTTCTGCATAACTGTTTTTTGTTTTATTGTAAAGTTATTACTAATTTAGGATATGAGCCTAAGAAGATTAAGCAGTTAAGCCTTGCCTAATATATGGACTTCTGTGAAGTGACTGGAAGTAGCTGGGAATTAGAGTTTGTTGTGCTGCTTCTTTCCTTGAAGCATGTATTTTGATAAATTATTTCCTTCGTAGAACAACAGAATCATTTCAGTTGGTAAAGACCTTTAAGATCATCGAGTCCAGCCGTAGTGGGTTAACTTTTCTGAGGCAGTAAAGATACAGCTCATGGGTAGACAGTCTTAAGATTGTTTAAACCTATTAAGCCTCTTAGCTTAATATTTACAGATTAATAGAGCAATAATTACAAACATGGAGGAGGTCATGGTGAACTTTAGTCTGACCTTCTGTACAAAAAAGAGCACAGCATTTTCATGAATTAATTCTTGCTTGAATCAGATCATGCTCTTTAAAGAAAACTGTGATTAAAAATGTCGTTTGACAAAGGATCCACTGCAAAATTTCAAAAACTGTTCCAGTGTTTCACAACTCTCTCTATTAAAAAGGTGCATGTTTTGAACTACTTTTTCATGCTTCAATTTCTGAAACAGAGAGAATCATAGAATTTTGGTTGGAAAAGACCTTTAAGATCATCAAGTCCAACGATGGTAGCAGCAGTGTCCATCTTTTCTAGGATACTCCCAACTGTTATAGAATTCCCTCGGGATCTTGGTGATCCTCCTCTGCTGGGAGACTGAAATGACATCCGAAGCAGGTACATCAATGGAACCAGCCAAAGCATATCTGAGATGATGGTACTTCTCTGAGTGACTCAAATCTTTTCACACTTCTTGACATAAAATTTATGCAGGCAGGTATGGTATGCAAATTGCTTCAGATTATTTCACAAGAGATTTTTAAATGAGATGATTTCAGGTATCATATGTTCCGTTAGGACTCATTTAGTTTACTTTTGATGTTGCATTTTGAAGTGTAATAGTTTCCAAACACAATGAACATTCAGAAGCAGAAATAACCTTTTAAATTGTTCTACTTCTATACCTGTTTGTTTTAGTGGAATTTCTGTCCATGTGAATGTGGGGTTTTTTTTACTATTTTTTAAATCACTGAACAGAAATTACTGTGGTCAAACTAGTGGCCTATGGTCTGGTGCTTTTATTTGTCTCATCCCCTGCCCTTGGAGGAAGATGCAGATCCCTTGATACTTGTGAATTATTACTTCATGGAAATCTCTTGTGTTTTTATAGTTTCTTTGTACTGTTCAGAGTTAGGAAAAAAATCTGGTACGTTATGCTTATTCTGTACCAAATATGTATGCAGTGTTAGGTTGAGAAGTTTCAAACAGATTTTCCCTGATATTCTGACAGTTTTACTCAATTGTGCGAGCGCAAGTTTTTACAACAGACTTGAAAACTAAAATTTAAGCATAATGTTTTCAAATATATATATTTTTTTTTGGTAGAATATAAGGAATAAATTGAAAAATATTAGATATTTTTCTCTTTTAATGATTAGAAAAGTTTGTTAATCATAGGCAGATATAAAACTTCAGACATGAATTTAATGTAGGTCTAAAATAGAGATTCTTGAGTGAGATTATGCCTCAGAACAAAGCCTACAAAGGAAACACAGTTTCTCTTAATTAATTTATTTATGTTTTCCACCCTACTTTATTTACCTGATCCAGTGTTTTACATAAAGAAGTAAGTAGCTACCCATTTTTACAGAAGATTGTGTGGAATACACACCAAAAAATGTAAGTTCTGACTTCCATTGAAGTTCAGGAGTATGTTGAGCTACAATGTCTTGGGTGGTCTTGCGTGAATTTCAATTTACCTTTCTAATTCAGAAGAGTTAATTACTTATTGCTTCATTCTAAGAGATGATCTTTGCCTCAGATACACTCAAGCCATCAGTTTCCATACATTATTACAGAATCACAGAATTTCCTAGATTGGAAAAGACCTTTAAGATCATCTAATCCAATCATTAACCTAAAGCCAAGAAGACCTTGATGAAATTTCGTTACAATTTCCCTGCGTATGCTGAGATTCAAATCAGGAAAGGGGTAAAGCAGAGTATGTTTCTTGGCAGAACCACCTCACCCCCAGTAATTGTTTATTATCCGAAAGCCAACTTCTGAAATTCATGGTTACAATGTCTTTACAAGTAGGTGTGAGATGAATCTGCTTGGAAATCCTCTCTGTACTAACATGCCATGGCTTTTTATCTTTTTTTTTCCTTTTTTCTTTTTTTTTTAATTATGTATTTTATTTTATTTTATTTTTTATATATATTTTTTTTTCTCAGGTTGGCAAAACCCCTTGGGATCATCGTGTCCAACCATCAGCCCTACTCTGCAAGTTCACCCCTAGACCATGTCCCCCAACACCACATCCAAGCTATGTTTAAACACACCCAGGGATGGGGACTCAACCGCCTCCCTGGGCAGCCCATTCCAATCTCTCACTACCCTTTCTGTGAAGAATTTTTTCCTAGTGTCCAGTCTAAACCTACCTTGTTTCAGCTTGAGGACGTTCCCTCTGGTAATTTTTCTGGTTATTTTTGAACCTTGTCAGGTATTTCTACCTAAACACTAAGCAGCTCCTTTTCAAGCCAAATGTACAACTATAAATATTACACTGTCATTGGAAAAACAGGAATTACTTTTTAACTCCCCATTACATTAACATTTTGGAAGGTGTTGTAAGGAGAAGCAAAGGTGTAAATTAATCTAAGGAGATTTTGTTGTTGTTGTTTGCATGTGCTTTTTTTTTGCTCAAGGCAGCTGGAAAAGAACCACAAAAAGGAAGTTAGAACAATTCTTGATAGATTAAAAGCCGACAGGAAGCATGTTTACAGAGCTGCACACCCAGCTGTCAAATGCTGCTCCCAAGGTAGCACCACCTCGACGAAAAAACCCCGCGCTGCCTTATCACCTCGAGCTCCTTTGCAAGAGAAAGGGCTGCGTCATCCATCTCTAAGCCCGCTCCAACAATTAACAAATAAATAAATAAAAAGAAAATAGGGGGGAAGAAAAAAAAAATCCCTTGTTCGAGTCCCTGGAGTTCCAGGCGGGCTACTTAGCATGCTGCTCACAGTCAGATGTGTGCGCTGGCATGAAGCAGTGCTGCACAAAGCGGTACCCCCAGGACTGCGGCGGGGCGGGTGCGGAGGAAGCTCTCTCCCCGGGGTTTCTCCTGGCAACAGCGTGGGTTGCTGGGAAACAGAATTACTTAAATGGGGAGAAACTTTACCCAACTGGCAGCCTCTTGAATGCAAATAAGGCTTGAAGGAGACTCCTCGTGCTGATACTGTAATTTCCCTCTCTGAGATGAAAAAATGAATCCAGAGGTTCTTTATTCGGAGGATTATGTGTGGATGCTGCTCCGAGGAATCATTCAAAGTTGTGTAATAAAAGAGGATAATTATTTCTAGTAAAAGGTAGCGGGTACACAGGGTTCAATAGCTTCTCATTGCTGCTGTTTTGAAAAGAGATGTAATGCCTGAATTTGCCAAATTTCTGTTGTGAAATAAACCTGTCAGTTATGAGAATTAAAAACAAGGGTTATATTTACACAGGTTTGTTTAGTTTATTATTTTTTTCTTCCCGCTGCAGAATACTTAATATTATTTGGTGTGAATCCTGGGACACATTGGACTTCCTTGGCTAACTGTGTCCATTTGTTTTTAGCACAATTATTGCATGAATGACATTGACTTGACATTGACTTGATTTGGATTCAGAAAAGAATAATATTGAGAGAAATGTCTCACTTTCTACACTTGGTCTTCGTGCTGCTATTTAAAAGCCTTTTGTGCTTGGATGCTAAAGATGCATGGCATCAGCTCTGTCTTGAGTTTTGTGTGGATCTGTAATGAGCAAATGTTCTTCTTTTGCGATATGATATTTGACTGACTTCATCCTTGTCACACTGGCATGAAGTTTGTGTATATGGGGAAGACTGAGTTGGGTTTGAATGATGGGCTGTTGCAGCCACTCGCATTCAAGTAGGCACTGCTGAAACACCATCTAGTAAATCAGGTTGCACCCTGGATCGCACACGGGCCTCCATAACATTCATTTGGTGAGTGGATGTCTCAGGTAGAGACATGGGGTTAGGTGGGTCATTACTCCTTCTCTTTCCACACCAGATAGGAGAGTATGGGAGAAGCCCCCTGTGTTTTGGCTTTCCATTGTACCAGGTGCAGAGCTGGGGCAGAGCACTGGAAGGGACTGTAGATCCTGTTGAATGGCTGCTGCAAGTGCTGCTACAGCAATACACAGAGTTAGGCTTTTATAGATACAACAGGCACTTTTGTGTTTAATTCATCACATGGTGCATGGCGACATTTAAACCAGGTGAATAGTGTCCTAAAATCCCTCTTTCTTCCACTGTCTGCAACAGTAATGTCCAGTGACCAGCTCAGATGGTGGCACTGGTGTTATAACCAGCTAGAGCGTGATGACATGAATCCTGTGCTGTCTTAGGCAACTGTAGTATCATAGACTGCATTGGGAAGGGACCTTTAAAGGTCAGCTAGTCCACCCCTGCTGCGCTGAGCAGGGCCATCTGCAACTAAAGCAGGGTGCTCAGAGCCCCGGCCAACCTCCCCTGCAATGGTGCCATCAGCCACTCCTCTGGGCAACCTGGACCAGGCTCTCACCACCCTCAGCATCAACAGTTTTTCCCTTCTCTCCACTCTAAATCTCCCTCTTTTAGTTTCAACCCAGCCCCCCTTGTCCTGTCCCAACAGGCCCTGCTCAAAAGTCTGTCCCCAGCTTTCTGACAGGCTCCTTGAAGTCCTGAAAGGCCCCTAGAAGGTCTCCCTGGATCATTCCCTTCCCCAGGATGAACAACCCCAACTCTCTCAGCTTGGCCTCCCAGCAGAGGGGTTCCAGCCCTTGATCATTTTTTTGGCCCTGACCAGATAATGCACAGTCTTCCATCAGTCTATTGACTTGTATTTCAATTATGTAGATGTTTGCTATTGGTTAAATCGCAGACACGTCTGTCCCAGTCTTCCATTTGGATCAGTTTTACAGGAGTGAAGTGTTTTGACTTTTTGTGATGTTAACCCTATTATTTATTGCTCTTATTATCTCTTTCTCATGTCTACCTGATGCTAGTCATTTAGCATCTCTGTTTTCTTTTATTTCCTTGATGAGAGGAGAGAGATAGTGGCCCCATGCTGCCTTCTCCCATGTTCTCTTAAAGAGTAGATCTGTTTTAATCTGTGTGAAATGGTACAGTCAGCCAGTCAAAGAGGTGATTATTCCACTGTACACACTGTTGCTGCAGCCTCACCTTCAATACTGTGTGTAGTTCTGGGCCCTACTGTTCATGAAGGATGTGAAGGTCTTTGAACATGTCCAGAGAAGGGGTCAAAGCTGTTGAAGGGGCTGGAAAGTGTGTCCCGTGAGGAGCAGTGGAGGACTTTGGTCTTGTCTGATTTGGAGGAAAGGAGGAGGCCAAGGGGTGACCTCTTTGCTCACTACAGCTTCCTGAGGAAGGGAAGGGGAGAGTGAGATGCTGAGTTCTCCCATGGATCCAGTGATAGGACGTATGGGAATCATTCAAAGCTCTGCTGGGAGAGCCTTAGTCTGGATATTAGGGAGCATTTCTTTACCAAGAGGGTGGTCAAACCCTAGAAGGGGCTTCCTAGAGAGGTGGTTGATGCCCCAAGCCTGTTGGTGCTTAAGAGGCATTTGGACTATAGTTTTAACTTTTGGCCAGCCCTGAAGCAGTCACGTAGTTGGACTAGATGACCCTTGTGGGTTCCTTCCAAGTGTAATAGTCTAGTCTAGTCTAATTCTATTCTATTCTTAGTCTGTTTTCTCTTCTCTTCTCTTCTCTTCTCTTCTCTTCTCTTCTCTTCTCTTCTCTTCTCTTCTCTTCTCTTCTC
>JANVCC010000018.1:712634-778508 GCA_025345505.1 Todiramphus chloris collaris
TCTTCTCTTCTCTTCTCTTCTCTTCTCTTCTCTTCTCTTCTCTTCTCATTCTATTCTTCTATTCTATTCTTGTATTCTTTTTCTATTCTTGTATTCTATTCTATTCTATTCTATTCTTTCCTCTCATAAAATAGGTAACTTCAAAAAATATACCATAATCATACTTTTCCACATGGTAGAGCTCTGTTGTGTATGGGATTCTTAAAGAAAAGGGTAACTGCGGTGGAGATTCATTCAACCCAGACATAATCATGATTTACATTATGGGTACATGGACAGCTTAGCTCACTGTGAGCCAGGTGTGGATTTATACCATAATAACTACTCCAGGCAACTGCCTACGTGGCTGCCTTTGTTGTGCAGTGAACGCAAAGTAATGCGTCTCGGTTCCATTGAAAGGTAAACTATGTTACATTTACTCCAGCGTAAAAAAGTGTGGTTACCACGAAGAGATGCTCTAATATGTTGGGAATTTTGTTTGCCTGAATCATTCTTCTCTGGTTTGTTGGTTTTGGGGTTTTTTTTGTTTGGTTGGGTTTTTTTGTTTTTCCCAGAACAGCACAACCAAAATTAATTAATCTTTCTAGGTCTCTTCCAGCCCCTAACATTCTATGATTCTAATTGAGGGAATAATGCTAGTTAATGACCTATCCTTGTAGCTGGTATTCAGTTCAAAGTGTTGAAATTTTTTTTCTTGCCCAAAGAGTTATTTCATGGAATCACAGAAAGAAAAGCATTTCCAAAGTCAGGTTGTGTTAAGCGAGAGTTAAGTTATTCACACATGGAACTGTAAACGTGCAGCAGCTTTAGCTCCCTCAGAACCCTCAGGAAGTGCAATAGTAAAACTCCTCATACTTTAATTGATTTGAAAGAAGAAAAGTGCAGAATAGTTCTTACATTAGATTACCATAAGGGGAATTTAGGATTGACTGAAGGTTTTTACTCTTAAGCTTTGTATCTTGGTCCTTTAGTGTTCCTTTGATGTGTAGTGTTTACTTTGAATTTTTTTTGACTTAAAAAGCTTCTGTAGTTTAGTTATCGTCTTGTTGTCAAATTTATACCTTCACGTTACTGTGGTGTACGTTGGCTTGGCTTCCATTTTATGTAATTTTTAATAAATTTATTTCTACTTTGCAACCATTGAATTATTCAACTTGTAATTTGTTGTGTGATGTGCGTTGCTCTATCTCTGGGTGCTAATATTTTATTATCTGTAGAATTTCAGTGGTATGGATACGTTTGTGTATTGTTCTTATTTTGTTACTTGCAAATTTTTACCATATGTATGAAACTTGCATTTAAATTTCTAGCACAATTAAAATAATACACATAAATAAGTCCTTTGCTCCAATAAGATAAATTCTGTGCAATATATAATGGTGTTTATTGTTCTTTTGTATACGTTGCTCGAACTGGAGTTAGTGGTATTTCATCCACCTGGGTGAAGAGAGAATTGCAGTCCTAATTTTGAAAATAGGATCTTATTTTTTAAAGAGAATCATGGCCAAGTAGATACTATCTGTATTTTATTTTTGTGCTTCATCAAAAGTGCAGATCTTGAAAATTTAATCCCAGAACCTGGTTATACTTCTGTGGCTACTTCAGCCAATGCTGAAGGAGGAGCAGGAGTTGGGGAGGACGGTTGTGGATTAGGCAGCAGGCTGGATGGGGAAGGAGAGGGATGACTCCAGGCAGTCCTAGGGGACAGCAAAGCAGAATGCAGAGACAGGGACTGGTACCTTCTGTATTGCAGAGTAGGATCATAGGATAATACAGGTTGGAAGGGACTTTGGGAGATGATTGATTTATGAGATCAGTAGACTGACAGCTGATCTACTGGTCTTGCAGAGAAGAGGTCTGGAATCATCTTCTACTTTCAGATGTTGAGCTTACATTTTAAAAAAGGACAAAATACTGTCATGGAATCAGTGGGTGATTTCCTGAGGAGTTTTAGCAAACTGCAATAATATTATTATTTTTTTTTTAAGATTATTAGAAGCAAAGTAACTGTACCAGAGAGAACATTACAATATGTAGGGGTTTATGGGAGCTTTAGGTTCTTCCTTAAGGATTCTCCTTCTTAACCTAAATAGGGATGTACAAATATATTTGGCACTTACTGATGTTGACCTGATGAGTGATGGGGAGCAGAAATCGAATCTTAAAAAGTTTGCACCCAGACAACTTTTGATAAATTTAACTACTCACAGAGTAATAATGCTTCATGTTGGTTGTATCTTGAGTATCAGTTTTCAAAGTAACTACTCAGAATGGGAACAGAAAAGAAATTAGCAGGCAAACCAAAAGTAGATGGAAGATTGTTAAGCAGAATGTAATAATTTCTTTATATGAAGAAGACCCATAAAAAGACCCAGAGACATGTTTACAGTTGATTCTTACAATAATAATTGCAGAATTTAGCTAGTTATCCTTTTTATTATTTTTTTAATGCTACTGGGATGCTCTGACCCTCCTATTTTTTATCATTTCTCCCATAAATCATCAATTCAGTGATTTGGGTATAATTGCTCTGGAAAGTGGCTGCAACTTCTGAAATTAAGCAATAGGACCAACAGAGTTTCTGTTTGCCATACTGACTTCTTCAGAAGTGGAGCATGCTTCTTCTGAAAAGTGTCTTCTGGTGTTGGCAGCTGAACACAATTCCTGCTTAAAACACAGTGTTGAGCAGTGAAGGGATTTGGGGTAGGACATTATACCCTGTATCTTACAATTGAGTGGGCTAATGCATTTGATTTCACAGAATCACAGAATGGTAGGGGTTGGAAGGGACCTCTGGAGATTACCTTGTCCAAACCTCCTGCTCTGTCAGGGCCACACAGAGCAGGGGACCCAAGATTGCATTGTCCAGGAGGGTTTGGAATCTCTCCAGACAAGGAGACTCCACAGCCTCTCTGGGCAGCCTGGGCCAAGCTCTGTCATACTCACAGGAAATAATTTTTTCCTCCTATTCAGGTGGAACCTCCTGGGTTCCAGTTGGTGCCCGCTGCCCCTTGTCCTGGCGTTGGGCACCACTGAGCAGAGTCTGCCCCCAGGCTCTTGCCCCCCGGGGCCCTTTAGCTCTTGCTCAGCATTGCTCAGCTCCCCTCTCAGGCTGCTCTTCTCCAGCTGCACAGCCCCAGGGCTCTCAGCCTTGCCCCAGCACAGAGATGCTCCAGGCTCCTCAGCATCTTCCCAGCCTCTGCTGGACTCTCTCCAGTAGCTCCTTGTCTCTCTTGAACTGGGGAGTACGGTGTATTGAGTCATAGCTACATCTTCTATTATACATCTTCAATGTAGGTTCATTTCTGCTCTTCAGTGTAGGTTCATTTCTGCAGGGATGAGTATTTCTGCTGTCCCACCAACTGCTCAGCTTGTCTTCCACAGGGGAGCCCAGAACTGGATACGGTACTCCAGCTGTGGCCTCCCTAGGGCAGAGTAGAGAGGGAGGAGAACCTCCCTCAACCACACTGTTCTCCGTGTATCACAGGAGACCATTGGCCATCTTGGCCATGAGGACACATTGCCATCTCTTGGTGAGCTTGTTGTCTGCCTGGACTTTCAGGTGCTTTGCCGTAGAGCTGCTTCTCAGCAAGTCCGCTCTCCCCTGTATTGGTGTAGGGGGGTTATTCCTCCCCAGGGACAGGACCCTACACTTGCCCATGTTGAACTTCATTAGGTTCCACTTCACTCTCCCCTCCCCTGGTTTTCTTACCAAGATGGCTACATTTCTTGCTGTTTGATTTAATTTGCACTATTCTTTGTCATCAAATTGCTTTTCAAACTATCTGAAGGATGTTTTTTTTACCAGAGCAGGATAGCTTCCCACTGGGGAAAAGCTGGACTCAGAACCTCACACTGAGTGCCCAGAGTGGTCATTGCAGCTGTTTCTGTGCCAGGACATTCATAATCAGGCCTTTGGCTCAGGAGATGTAGATGACTCAGATAATCTCTGTTAAACTGCTAGAGAGATCCTGGATCTGTCTTTGCCCAGCTCAACCAGTATGTTCTTCTGAAATTCCTAGACATGGTTGAGGAATAGCCATCAGGAAGATGTCTCTCCAGTCCTCGGTGGTGTGGAAAGTGCAGACTTTCATACTTGCCCTCTTGAATTTAAATGACTAAATTCCTCCTTAAGTCCTTATTAAGGAGTCATCCTTGCGTTGAGCATGTCACACACCAGTTAAGACCTACTTAGTGTCTGACTTAATTTACAACAATTAAAAGCAAGCTTTTTGAATGGAGAGAGGAAAAAAGAAAAGAAAAAAAATGAGAAGAAAAAAAATAGACCATCAAATATGTATCTTATGTGTGTGTATATGTGTGCACAGATATTCCTGGCTACTACTGTTGTAAAAATATTATTTAGTATAATGGAAGTGTAAAATAAGTGAAAAACGTGCTCTCTGGGCTGATGACTGGGTGCAGATGAGGAATTCTGAGCTATTAACCTTTGTAGAACCATTTAAAATATTTAATTTGTGAAAATATAATCATTGAACAGGATCTTGAACACAAAATAAAACACTCCATACCTGAATTTTACAATGAAGCCCTTGCTGAGAGATCAATAAAGAATACGTTCTTATTCCTCACGCATGGACTGACAATTTTGAGAGGGTAACCTGATCATATTTTGGATGCATTCTCGTAGTGATTTGATTTTTCAGAGCCTCCTTTTTCATACTGAGCGAAAATATTTGAGAGTTGCCATCCACTTCAAGTCTATTTTCACTCTACCCAAGTTAACTGTTAAGAGGATTCCATTATGAGTAACTACTTCTACCTAGAGTGTTATGCATATATTTTTCACGTTGCACATTGTAATCACTCTTCTGAATGATAGTCACAAATGCCTGTGAAGCTAGGTTCCTAACATTTTGATTTTCATAGAATCAGAGAATGGTAAGAATTTTGGTAAGGTTCTGTTTTTCTCCCAAGATTTAAAAGGAAATTCTAAGCAGTTAGGGATACAAATGCTGTTTTAACTTCCATCTGGCTCTTTGTGTATGTAATGTGTGTACCTGAAGTGTTTCGGGTGGCATTGGTCGAAGAGAATGGGTAAACATTTCAACCTATGAATGCAAATTCTGTTTGATAGACTCAGAAAAACAGCTGATCCTCAAACAACTGAAGAAGAACACATTTAGTCAAGATCAACCCATGTATTTTGCAATTTCAGATTGGGGTCTCATGCCAGCAGATGACGAGTAGTTGAAATCTATTCCCACAGTGGAATATTTAGAAAGTTGTTGACGGCTTCCCATAGAGTTTGGACTTGCAGTTTGTTTGCCTTCCAAAGCTGGAGAACTCCACTCAACAGTGTGACAGTCTGCCAGCCCTAAAGCCACCGCACTGCGGCATAGTCCAGGCCTGCAGATTTGCTGCTTTGATTTTCTGCTGGATTCATCTGGAACAATCCATTTCTGGTGCTAAATCCTTTTCCACAGCTTTGCTCGATTATTGCAGCCTCCCACGGAAAAGGCCACAGCCGTGCATAACATTATGTTGTCAAAATGACAAATGGTAAGTGAAGGTGGTAAGTGGACAGCTGCCAAGGAGAAGACAGTCTGCCCTGTCAGATTTTAACCCCAGATGGCAACTAAGCCCCACTCAGCCGCTCACTCATTCCTCCCTGGTGGGATGGGGCAGAGAATCAGAAGGGTACAAGTGAGAAAACTCATGGGTTGAGATAAAGACAGTTCAATTGGTAAAGAAAAAGCCGCACACACAAACAAATCAAACCAAGGAATTCATCCACCTCTTCCCATCAGCAGGCAGGTGTTTGGCCATCTCCAGGAGAGCCAAGCTCCATCACACGTAATGGTGATTTGTGAAGACAAAACACCATCGCTCTGAATATCCCCCTTTCCTTCTTCTTTCCTCTTCTTTATATGCTGAGCATGGTGTCAGATGGTCTGGAATATCTCTTTGGTCAGTTGGGATCAGCTGTCCCAGCTGTGTCCACTCCCAAATTCTGTGCAGCCCCAGTCTTCTCATTGGTGGGGTGAGGAGCAGAAAAGGCCTTGACTCCGTGTAAGCTACTCATCAGTAATAAAAACATTCCTGAATTATCAACACTGTGTCCAGCACAAACCCCAAACACAGCCCCATACAACCTACTGTGAAGAAAATTAAGTCTACCTCAGCCAAACCCAGCACACGAAGTTAATTTGGTACGTACCTAACTATGCGAAATGAGCTGTCGTAGGTGGTCCCTGCTAGGGCCATCTCATCAGTGTGCTGAGCAGGTGCACTGGGAGTCTGGGGGACCTGAGCTGCATGCTGAAGGTCCTTGCAGATCTACTCTTTCATGTTCAGATTGTTCATGAAGTTCCAGGCCTTTATGTTTCTTCTGTATTTTTCACATTTTTGTGTTCAAATCATGGAATTTCCACTTGAGTTCTCGTCATCTTCCTTTGTTTCTTCTCTGGGGCTGCAATATTCCATTATTATGGCTTTGCCAACTGTATTTCTCTCAGTTTTCATTCTCCTTTTATATTGGTCTCTATGTCACAACTACATTCTCTCACTTATGGGTTCTCAGAGCTTCACCAGTGTTTGGCTATTTAATAATAAATAAAACCAGAAGAGCAGAGAGTCATTAGACAGTTCTTTGTCATCTCTCCGTCAGAACAGCCCAGGTAAAAGTAGCCCGTATTCTGTCACGTAATGTCCTTTCACCCTTTAATCACCAGAGCATCAGGCTCCAAAATTAGGCTCCTGAAACCCCTCTGGCTTGTTCTCAGAGGAGTGGGCTTCACTTATCTCTGATTGGAAGGCCCAGAAATGATAACAGGAATGTGACAGCAGAAAATCTATGATAGAGTTAGCTCTGATATCACGAACGTGCTGCGTTTATTCTGAAGAATAAAATGTTTTGGGAAATACCAAGCACATGCTGCTTTTGAGCAGTGTTCTCCTAACGTGTGATGAAGTGTTACACAGTTTTCATTGATCCAGGGCTCTTTGGTATTGTGTCGAGGAAGGCAAAAAGGCAAATGAGAGGTGTACTTGACATTGCAGTTTGAAAAGTAGCTATTTTTAACGTGCCTTGATGAGTTTTCCAATGGATAAAGGGCTTTGTAGTTTATATAATCTGTATTTAAGTGTGTATTTACTATGTTTCAGGAGAAAATATAGGCCTCTAAGTGTTTTTGTGTTTTGTACATCTTCTCTCATGTTAATTCTCATAAAACCTGCATGGTAGATTTGCTGTTCCTACAAGTGAAGAAAATAAGCTGTGGTTGTGTGGAAGGAGAGCCAGTCTTGGGGGTGACTTCTGCAGTAGATTGCAAATGAATAGCTTAACTGAATGAGCTACTTATAGAATCAGAATGTTTTGGGTGGGAAGAGACCTTTCAAGGTCATCTAGTCCAACCCCCCTGCAGGGAGCAGGGCCATCTGCAGCTAGAGCAGGGTGCTCAGAGCCCCGGGCAACCTCCCCTGCAATGGTGCCAGGGAAGGGGCAGCCACCACCTCTCTGGGCAGCCTGGCACAGGCTCTCCCCACCCTCAGCACCAACAATTTCTCCTTCTCTCCACTCTAAATCTCCCTCTTGGAGTTTCAACCCATCCCCTCTTGTCCTGTCCCAACAGGCCCTGCTCCAAAGTCTGTGCCCATCTTTCTGCCAGGCCCTTGAAGTCCTGAAAGGCCCCCAGAAGGTCTCCCTGTAACCTTCTCTTCCCCAGCCTGAACACATCCAACTTTCCCAGCCTGTCCTCCCAGCAGAGGGGTTCCATCTTCTAAGTTTTCTATTTGTAAAGTTTTACCCTTTTGAGGTAGGAAATCACGGTCATTTGATAGTTATCCAGGTATCCTGCTTTTGTGGGACAGGCAGAATAAGAAGACATCCAGAAGCTTTGTCAGGAGAATCTTGAACCTATTGTAGGGAAATCAAGGTGGAATACATAAAAAATGTGAAGAAGAATTTGAATTGAGCAGTGACCAAGGCACGGATAAATATTGCCTTTTTCCCACTTTATAAAAGAAAGATCCAAGTGCTATCTAAGATACTGAAATAGAATAAATTTGTGGATTTTTCTATGAACATGGGGATGTAGATAGGTTTGAAGGACAGGTCTACATGTCATTCTGTACCAACATTCTGTCAACAACTAAGATGGTCAAATTTGGGCTGGAGATGGATGGAAGAGTACTTGGAGATGAGGAATTCAACTCCTGCATTTTGTGCATTGGAAGAGAATAACGTCAAAGCAACATCAGGAGAACAGTAGGACATCAGAGAATGTTCAAGAGAAGTATGTTAGAGTTAAAAAAGCCTTCACAACGTTACTAATACAGAGGCTGATGTCATTAGAATGGGTCACATTCCCTGAGATTTGAGTACTGGACTATTGCAGCCTCCCATGGAAAAGGCCACAGTCTCGGTGCAAGAAAGGAGTGATATCAGAAAGAACTGTGTGAGATCCAGATGACAATGCAGAAAAAAGCAAATTGGAGAAGGTAGTGGGGGACTAAGGTGAAGAACCGGCCAATAATGGGAAAAAAAAATCCTGAAACACAAGGTGTGGAGAAAGTTTTGTATTTTCTTCCTATATGAAGCATACTGGATTAAGTGGGATTGATCTGGGATGGAATTTATTTATGGGAAGAAGGAGCAATTGGTTGCACTGAAAGATTTTATGGCTCAAATTTGAGGAAAGTGCAGCTTGGACAGTGTCACTGAGGGTGGGGGCAGCAATTTCAGTGGAGTGGAGCAGAACTGCAAGTATGGAGTATTTAGGAGGAGAGAGAAGGGATTAGGAGAGCTACAGTAACCTCCACATTTGAAAAAAAATACTTGAAGAGAAGAAAAGTGTAGTTATTTCTGCAACTGAGACCACTGTATTTGGAACAGTGCATCTAGAGAGAAAAAAATAAGGCTCCTCACCTCGTTAGCAAGGCTCTTTTCAGGAGAGCTTTTGGCTGTTGGGGAATATATTTGTTTTTCCTGCCTTACTTTCAGCGAGAGTAACGAAGGATTAGTTAAAATTGTTCATCTCTGTTGGAATAATCTGTATTTTTTTGGAATATAGCTGAAATACTCTGTTGCCAATGTGTATGGTTTTTGAAGGAAAACTGATGAAAAGATGAGTGTCTAACAGAGACTGCCAAAGTAGTATTATCTTTCAGAGGTAATTCCAATGGCAGTGATTTCTAGGTGATCTTTTTGTTCCCACGTTGACACCTGACGGTCTTTCAGTGAAGGCAACCTGACATATTCGAGGCTTCTGTCAAATGCATAAAGAAATAGAAAAATTCTTCATAGATGTGGTTTTCCCCCCAGCTGGCCTGTCATAACGATGCTAGGTGCTAATTGAAATGATAGGATCTGCAATGTTTTGAGTCAAAAATGTGATTTTGAAGTTAATGATGTTTCTTCTGGTGTCAGGAGGCTATTGGGAAAACCATGGGTAGGGCTGTTACAGTCACTGGAAACGAGACAAGGGGAACCTTGGGAGGATGTCTAATTTATCTACCCATTTGAAGGTCAGATAATTAACCTATTTTTCAAAAAAGACCTCAGTAGTTAAGATTGTTGTATTTAGAAAGTTTTGTCTTAAGGCTTAGGCTGGATCTTTATTGTTTTGGTTTAACTGCTTTTATTTCTTGCCTTGTTCATGGTAGTTACATAGACCAGTTTCTCCCCTCACTTTTAATGCCATGTTTTAGGTATTTGAAGGCTGCTGGCAGTTTGCTTCTTGATGAGATCAATGGAGTGGGACTTAGTACTGGTTTCTGACCTAAAATATTGATATCTGCATACGGGTATCTCAGTGAGCTTTGGGTGTGTGAGCTCCCATTATGTTCCAGGGAAGTATAGCCCTGGAGTGAAGCCTAGAGTGCTGCGTTTATAGGCTAAAGAAATGGGTGTGAAACAGGGAAACAAAATCTGTTGATAAATTTATTAGGAAGAAGTGTTGGTGTAGCACAGATGTGTATCTGATGCAAAGATGGGACGGGGCAGATGTAAATTCTGTGACTTACAGCTTGCCAAACAGTCTCAGCAGGCATTAGCCTGCTCTCCAAAAGACCTTGGGCAAATACAGATCTTAAAAGTAACACTTCAAAACTCCAGGAAAAAACCCAACCAACAAAACAAAGCATGCTATGTGTTATATGGTGGAAGAATATTTTGCCTTCTTTTTTTTTCCGAGTAAACTTTATCCCTGACTCAAACCTTTGGGAAGATTCTATCACTAAGTCCCAAATAACAACTGAGCCCCAAAACATCTGGGACTCTGTACTGGAACTCTTAAAAAACCCCAGCAGTATCCATAAACTTATAAAATTATACACTTTGGGAAGTTTTTTTTTCCTGCCTAATTTATTTTGCTCATTAATTTAATGCATATATTAAAAAAAAGTTGGCATTTTGCCTTGGCAAATAGCTCGAAGATAAAAGAAAGTTTATTCCTGTAATTCTCCTCATATGAATTCTCATCATTTCGAGACTTGAATGAAGTTCCAGATATAATTTGCCATCCTTAAAGTCTTGCAGCCTAGCAGAGATTTTTCCACCAAAGTTAATGCTGAGCCATTTCTGCCATGGATGCCACAACAAGAACTTGTGCTTTTGAATGACCAGATGACATCACTGGCATCTAGGGATGCATGGAGATTGCTGAAGATTTTTTTATGTATTATCTGGGATCATGCTTAATGTTTTCAGCTGATTTTTAACAGCGGTGTAATGGAGAAGAACGAGTAGTTTTCAAACTGGAGTTTAGAAAGTTAAAATGTGCGTGACTTTCAGATGTGATCTTAATTCAAATCTATACGTCTCCTGCTCCTGGCACCTTCCCATGATTCTCGGGAGGAGAGAATGAAAACATATTATTTTAAGGAGTATTTGGTTCTTATTAAAATTACACATACGCCCGCCTTCAAAAGAATCTTGATTTACTGCAGGTTGTTCATGTGTCGCATGCGGACATTTTTAGAGAACAGATTTCTTATCGCTGCGAACAGTGAATGGCTTCCAGTGCTCCACGATCAGTGAGCAAAAATGTTATATCCATTGTAAAAGGTAGGAAACCATGAAATCTATAAGCCGATTTGGCAGAAGAAGTGGTTGTTGGTGCCAAGATTTGGTTACTGACCCACAGTTTCCTGTTTTTAAATATATTAATTGATTCGCAAAGAGCATCTTTTGGAAAACAAGAACTCAGACAGACTGGCACAGGCTGGAGCTCCGCCAAGACTGCTCGGGAAGGTTGCCATGCTGGGAGCGAGCGAGCGAGAGAGAGAGCGAGCGTGAGAGCGGAGGAAAATAAAAAAAAAGGCAAGACTTGGCACGGCTCAGTCAAATCAGCTTCTTTTGTCTGCTTTCTCGGCTTGAGCTTCAGGAAAGAAAACCGTCCTGGGGTACAGAAAAACTCAGAACTTTTTGGTTTTCAAACTTAGATAGCTTTTTAAGTCTCTTGGGCTGTTTGAAAGTGGTGCTATGTTAAATGACGTTCAATTGCCAGTGATAAGAGAAATAAAAGACTTCTTTAATGAAGCCTCCACAATGTCAGTTTATACATATGGGAAATACGATATTTGATTTGTTTACTTTTTTTTTTTTTCTTTGTATGTCTGATTAAACTGTAAGGGAGCCGAGTAACTTGGAAGATTACAGAGGGAAGACCTAAATAAAAGGGAGAATTTTCATTTTTTGCAACAACAAAAAAGTTTTCGCCGACATGAACGTGCTTTAAAACCAAATCTGACCTCCTTTGGAATATGTTCAGAATGGGAATTTCAGCGTTTCTCTCATATATATGCTACAGACACGAACTTTTAATGGAACCTCCTTAAAGATTTCATCTGACCCAGCAATGAAGTAAGAGTAGAGAGAAAGTTGTGACATCCTAATATAAAAGTAAGTATGTTCTTAAAGCAACACTATTTGTTTTTGCTGCTTCATGCTGTCCTAGCTCCATCTCCCAGCTATTAGTGACAACATTGAACACCAGCAGGGCAAGCCGAAGACACCCAGACTACATCTGAAGAGATAAAAAAGATAAAAAGAGATTAAAAAAAAAAAAAAGAAGCAAGGAGCATGGTTATTTTGCTACTGCTCTAAAACATTTCTTCCAGTGAATCTTCCTAGAGATCATATGAAATTACTGAATTTTCTACTGTTAGATGAAATCAGAGATGGAAGAATATTGACTTCTGCCAAGTGAGGGATGTTTGAAGATGACAGAGCTGGATTTGAACTGATGACACTGGATATAGAAACTTCAGTTTGTAGTTACAGTACCTGTTTGCTGTAAATTGTGAAAAAATCTGCTCTTTTCTCATACCTGGATTAAAAAAAAAAACCCAGTCTGTGATGACTGAAGCGTGGATGTCTTATCATTTCAATAAAATTAAGGAGCTAAAAATCCATTGTTTGTTTCCTCCAAGGGTGCCTGGATTTTCAGGGAGACAGGTCCCTTATTTCTGATTTCATAGGAACAAATCCTAGCATGCTGCCTATTAGGCCTGGATGTGGTCGGATTATACTCCTTCTGCTGTGACAATCATCATTATTATTTCAGAAAGTAACTGTAAAGCGTAGATTTTTATGGATCGTCTTCACCTAGAGTAAGTATTACATACTATCCTTAAAGAATAGATTGTTCAGCCTGTAAGATGTGCAATTTCTGGCATGCTGCAGAAGTTCGTTTCCCTAATTATTTGCTGAAGGAAAGGAAGAAACAACATTAATGAAAAGCATTTTTGACAGGAATTGTGTTTGTATTTTAACTGTCCATCACAGCATTTTGATTTGATATTACTAGAAATAACTGGTGGTTTTGGTTATAGAAAAGGACTTGGGTTACTTGATATTAAATTGGTTTCGTAGCAAGATATGTCTGATTTTTACTACATCAGTGAACCTTTTGAAAGCTACTCTAGTTAAATAGCGGGTAAGATGCTGTTGTGATTTACCATTTGATGTGCTGAAACCTTTTTTTATGGTTTGTTAGTGAATTTTGAGGAAAGTGTCTCCATCAGATGGTACTGTAAAAACAACAACCCTGTCTTTCTAAGCCCTTATAAATACATATATATATATATATTCAACAACTCTATAAAACCGATAATCCCGCAATAAATTACAAATTGATACTCAGTGGAAGGGAAATGTTTGCAGGAGTTCAGTTGGGATTTCTGTGTGGTTAGTCAGTGTGTTGTTCATTCCTGCACAGGCATTAACATGTGATACGGTCGGGGAAGCAGAGAGCTGTGATGGGTGTTAAGTTTGCAATCACAACAGTGGAGTAAGTTTATCTATCTGTGTGCACATTCTGAAGTTAATTTCCTGTATTTCTTAGGGTGTAGTCTCAAAGCATATGCTATTTACTTTAATCACATCATGAAAAAAAAATACAAGTGAATGGATCTGCCTGTTAAGAGTCTGAAAACAATAGAAAACATTGATCATGGTGCCTCTAAGTGAAAACAAGCCCTGAATATTAAAATAACCGTATTTCTCTCCTGAGTACTTTGATAATTTCATAAATGGTTTCTCAGTTTTTGATCACGATCAACATGTGGGTCCTTACAGTGCATTTACAAATAGAAATATTTGTACAAATATTCGAGCATATATTGACGTTGAAGATATTTTGAAAGCAGTTACTGCAATTTTGAAAATGCCATTTATCTCTGAAATTTCTAGCCAGCACATTTTAGTTTCCTAACTGAGGTATATGCTACTGCAGATTTCTTTTTGGCCTACATAAGAAAGTATTTTTTTTTTCTCTCTGCTAAACCCTTCGCTTTTAAAAGTTCATCTAAGTGCTTATTTTTGGAAAATACCCCAACTTGGCAAGCTAGAATAAAAATTTGAATTGCATGGTTTAAATGGTTGGTTCTAGAATGTTGATTGGATTGCATGCAAATGTAATTTGCGAGTGTAATTTGTCAGGGTTTATCGTATTTTTATATTTTATTTACAAAACTGTCTAATAATTTGGAGTTTTCTGATACTCTAATCATATTATTCATGATCACGGTTCATTTCTGATCCTTAATTATTGTTTAAGTTTAATAACTTCATAAACAAGCAATTTGTGTTTAATTCTTAATGAATTTGTACATATTTTGATTTGGATCGTACAGTTCCTTAAAGTGGCATATTTCACTGTGGAGGGGAGGATTAGGGCTTAGGGTTTACTTGGGTTTTCTTACTAAACTACAAAGGCATAATATGATTTCACGTAGGAGCAGTGTGTTTAATACTGCGATGGGCCTATGTCTGATCTCACTCGTATGTATTAATAATATATAAGCCAAGGTTTGCTATTCTGTTTTCCCAAGTATCAAAGTAGATGGAGATCAAAACGGGACTGTAAGGGCTTAGCTTGTGCCTTTTATTTTGAGAGGTGTAAACGATTTTTAGCACAGATTTGTATACAGGTTGAACGAGCGCTTACAATACAAGGAAGAGATACACACCTCTCAACGTGACTATGGATTTATCCTAATTACGGCCATAGGATAATAATCAAAATGTTAAAAATACAGTGTATGCAGATTTTGCATCTTATTTTCCATTCCTATATCCGTGGAAAATGCTGAGGATTACCTTGATACTCTACGTATGGTAGAACTCCAGAGTCTGCCATTGTTGAGGTATCCTCAGCTTCTGTATCTTCTTTTTTTTCCAAGTTACTTTAAGACTGTTTCCATTTACCATTTACTATTTACCATTTAATTACTCCAGAATAATTCCTTGTTTTGTAGACCACTACATGGCAAGGAGTTTTCTCTCTTTATAGCAAGTTTTGTAGCACATTTTAATTATTCTATATAACTGTAATTTCTTCTGATCTTGCTCAGCAAGATATGTAAAACTGTGTTTTCCTAATATTTTATCTATAAGTCCAAACTTGGCTGAGGTGGAAGACTGTCTGAGAAACTGCAGGAAGGCATTCCCTTCTTTCTTATCATTTTATCCTAACCAAGCATGAATTTCTTCATTGCACATGAAAACAGACACAGACTTTTTCTTCATTCCAGTAAAAATCATTTGTCCTTGTGTACACGTGCTGACTAGATTCTCAGCATTGCAAACTGGCATAGTGGGATTGACTTGGGTGGAATTCCTCTCCTTTATTCCAACTGGAGCTATAGGCCACAGTCTTTATCTGTACAGTCAAAATTTTCAGCAAAATCATTAGTATTTTGTCCAGTGTAACTTAAAACAGCGTGTAAGTGAGCTAAGTAACTTTTGTGGTTGTTGTGGAAGAATAAACACCTTTAGCAGGTGATTTAGGTGGCTGTGACATCTCAGCTGTGAATCACTCTCTTTATTGACCATAAAGGCAACCCAGGGCAGCTAAGACTTTTGTCATTTAGTCATCAAAAGTTGAGGAAATTCAATCAAATTCTTAATAAGATTAAAAAAAAACCCAAACAAAAAGAAGCTTTAAAATAAATGTTTACAATGGCAGTGATTACTTGTACAGGCTTGTGCTCCACTACAACACAGTATTTTCTATAATAAATGTCAAGGTTAAGGAAATAGGAAAATAGGACATCAAATGCTAAGATGAAAATATTAATTTGTCATATTTTAAAGTTGTCTTAAGAGAACTGTATGGTCTACTATCGGCGCATTTATTTTATAGATAAGGAATAATCCACAGTTGTTTAGGGCCTGACTGGTTCTGATAATTGTGTAGAAATTACAGAAGTTTGTCCTCTTTATAATTATGGACATCCATAAGTGGTCTCTAGCGGTCTTCACCTTGTCCCTGGTAGTCTGTGTCCTCTTAGGTTCACAAAGATGCCACTTAATGTGACTGGAAAAACTGACAAAAATGTCAATTTTCTCACACTGCATTTTCTCTTCTAAGTCATGGAGATGTTGGGATTGAAACGTGGACCTGATTTGAATGTTACTTTCATTACAAGGGGATGTATTACAGGTTTTGCAAGAAATTCCCATTATATTCCCTTATTTACTTTTGTTAAATCACCTCTTTTTTTGTAGGTTTGCCAAGATAAATCAGAACAAGGGTATTATTTCCTTTTGCTAGCTTCGTTTTCTTGTCTTAACATAATGAAGATCAACTTTCCGGGGTCTGCTTTGGTTTTAAATATTGTGAAGACAAAGACACTTGAATCTTGTCTAGTATTTTAAACTAGGAGTGACTTCTGTATTTGCTACCTCCTAATAAAAATGTTAATTCCCTTCTCTTCTGCATTTTTTCAGTGAAGGTTAAAGATATCCTTGAAGATGCTTAGTGACACTTACGTTTTCCATATTCCTAAGTATCTTGGAATGGCTTAATTTGATTTTTTTCTCAATTTTTTTTTGAGATGGCCATTGTAGCCATCATAGGCTGTCTGAGATACCTTCAAGGAGCTGGCAGGCATGAGACAGGGTATACAGGAGAACTGGGGTCTTTTGGAGTCACAGCTGAAGCCAAGTGGGAGCATCTGAAAAGATATCAGGCATTTGGAATTGCTTTTTGCCGATGAAGACTAGAGACATTTTGTAGGGATTTTTTTTTCTAACAAGTATTTGCTTCTCAAAGTCAGATTATGTAATGCAAAGGACCATGGCCCTAGAAAGAACATAATCGATCTCCTGAGTCATGACAAGAGAACTTGTGAGTACAGCATCAGGATCCCTTGTGACATGTCCTCTTAGTCATACATTTTGGCACCTTAACACCAGTCTTAACCTTTTTGTTCAGAGCAGTGTATTCACTTTCATATCTCCAGGTCTCTTGTTCTTTCTCTCTTGAACCTGTCTTGTTTTCTCTAATCCCTGAAATTTTCAGTTCTGAGATGACTGATTTATTTTATTTCAGTTGCTTTAACTACTTCTGCTGTGTCTCCATTTGTCCTTATTTTTCAGAGACTCAACACTGAGCAATTCCTTTTTTGAAAACAAAACTTTCTTTATCAGTCAGGGTTACCAAGGCATCCTGTTACCACCTATTCCACATCAAGAGTTAAGGTTCAAGTTCCATCTTGTACTTCAAAGGCTGGATAAAGGCTGTTGCAGTTCACTGGCCTTCCTGTAGGACTACTGTATTCTGAAGGCATTCTTTGCCACCCTCTGGAGATGTTTGTGGTTCCAGGGCAGTTAATGGTGTCATATATGAGAGCACAGAAAGAAAGCAGGGCTTGAAACGTCCGTGTTAGTGTGTGCGTGACTTGGGATCACTGTGACACAAGAGATTAGAAGGATAGAGTGTTGCAGAAGAGTGGTGGACACTAATTTCCCCAAAGTATTTTGATTTAGCCAGGGCAGTGAGTGCTTCTTAGAGCAAAGGTTCTAGCTGGGTAAAAGATGCATTTCCTGGATGTGCTTCATGGATGTGGTAGGAAATGTATGTTCTGGCATAAATCAGGTACCAAGAGGTATTTGCCTCTCCACCTTGGTAAGCTGGATTCTGAAGGGCAGCAAGATCTGACCATATTATATGACCATGTCTAATCAATGTGAGTGTTAATTTGCTTAGGGAAATCATCTGTCTGGCACAGGTGACTGTCTTGGTGTCATCTTTTCTCCTAAGTTCTTATTCCTGCTGACCTCTTTGGCCTATGTAAAAGTCCTGGTTTGTCTGGAGTTGCAACCTCTGTATTCTTAAATGTTAGGTCTTTAAAAACAGAAAGTGTACGATGTTTGTCAGACACTGATTGTTTTCCCCGTGTGCTCTTAACAACCTGCTAATGAAATGTAGGAGGAGAGGAATTAGAGAATAGTCATGAAACCAGGATGGCCTGTTCACCTTATGTGTGGTTTACAGTGAGATTGGGTGGGACACCTGTGGAGACTTCCAAGTTCACTTGATTCTGTTGGGTAGGTCATTGGACTTGATGATCTTAGAGGTCTTCTCCAACTTTAATGATTCTGTGACTCTATGATTCTGCGAAAATAGTACCTTGGGGTTTCAGTGCTGATAGGTTTCCATTTGTACTGAACCTCCAGAGCAAACCATCATTCATTTTACATCTTAGCACAGTCTGAGAGCACTGATACAAGGTGAAAGGCTTCTGTGTCCATTCTGGTTTGGGTGCCCCACAGCTGTGCTTTTTCCAGCCCTACAGAGAGGAACAGAAATAAAATCTAGTTTGCTTGTTCATCCATTACATAGTGAAGTAAAAACAAAGACATTTCTGGGGTCCTTACTTCCATATAGATACTACAGTGATAGGATATTTCAATTTTTTGTTTTCCACAGACAGTCAATTCAATAATCTGGATTCCAGCCCAAATCAAAGCACCTGCAGAGCTTGAGGAGAGAACAGACCAAGAGAAAATATCTATGTTCAGGAAATACATTATTCCACGATATCTTCACAATGTGTACTATATTGATAGAAATACTTGGAATCAAACATTATAGGATGTGAAATTTTGCACCCAAGTGGACACCATCCACTAATAATCTCCAAGAAGTTCACGACCACATCGGAGGCTTGTTTTAGGCAGTTTTCCCATTTTTAAAGACCATCATGGTCTGTGCTCATGAGCTTATATTGAATCTGTTCCTGACTGGAGAGCGTTGAATTGTTCTGTTCTTTGTTGGAAATTGCTTGTTCCTTGTCCATCTAGAAGAACACTACTTTCTAATCTCCACTGGTGAGAAGGCCTGGAGGATTTCAGAGAAGAAAGAGAGTACCACTTCTTTACTAGTAGCTATTATTTAAAGGCTTGTTACTTTCATTGACATGAGTTACCTTTCGCTCTACCTTGGAGTTCTAGGTAATGTCAGGTATCTTGCAGTTTGGGAGGTGGAATAGAGGGGGTGATAGAGGGATGCTGTTCTTCATTTGCCAGTATATTGTCTTTATACAAAGATAATGACACCGTCTTACAGAAATCTCCACAGTAGCCCCTGCTGTGATGTGTGTGTGGTTCTGAGAGTGAAACAACCCCTTAAACCTTGGTTATGAAAGTCATAGGAAGACAAACTTTTTTTGGCTACAGCCAGCTGAGATGCCAGAAGAGCCAGTGATGATAGAGGAGCTATCTTTTGAGGGCAACTGGATGGTTGTGATGCTTCAGAATAAGAATGTGGAGATCACAGAATCATAGAATCGTTAAGGTTGGAAAAGACCTCTAAGATGAAGTCCAACTGTCTACCTAACATTATCATGACCACTAAACCATGTCCTGGAGTGCCACGTCTGCACGTTTTTTGAACACCTCCAAGGGATGGTGATTCCATCAACTCCCTGGGCAGTCTTTTCCAAGGCCTCACCACTCTCAGTATAGAAATCTTTCCTAATGTCCAACCTAAACCTCCCCTGGTGCAACTTAAGCCCATTACCTTTTACTATTTACCTAGGAGAAGAAACCAACACCCACATCACTACAACCTCCTTTTCAGGTAGTTGTAGCGAGCAGTAAGGTCTCCCCTCAGCCTCCTCTTCTTCAGACTAAACAGTCCCAGGTCCCTCAGCCTCTCGTTATAAGACATGTTCTCCAGACCCCTCACCAGCTTTGTTGGCCTTTTCTGGACCAGCCTCAACACCTCAATGTCCTTCATATCCTGTGGTGCCCCAAACTGAACACAATACATGAGCTGAGGTGTCACCAGTGCTGAGTACAGGGGCAGATCACTTCCCTACTCCTGCTGTCCTAACACTAACATATCCATTTTTGGTGCTATCCAAGGAATTAACACGTGGGCTCTTGGTAGCAACCTGGGAACCCACTTTTCTGATCTGTAGCTAAGAGGTTTATGGGTCCCCAGAAGACATGAAATGACATCTTTATGCCTGTCTATGAGTTAGCAGAGTTGCGATGCATTTCAGGTACTTGAGATGTTTTCTTCTGATGTCATTACACTTCTAATTCTGTATAAATGAGCTTGTGTAATATCTGTTGTATTTCTTGGTGCTTTTTTCTTTTCTTTTTTGCTATGATTAAACTCATAAACTCATAGCAGTGGTGTAATTTTGCATTTAAGATGCATTCTGCTATTGTAATAAGATACACTGTCCCAGTGGAATGTTTTTCCTTTCGTATGGATTCGCTCTGTACAATATAAATCCTTTTTTTTCCTGTTGTAACACTTTCCGTGTAAATTAATCTGAAAGGAAAATGTTAAGAGCTGATGTATTTGTAGTGAATGAACCAGTTGTAGCAGAGGGATGTGATGTGATTCCCATCTCACTGTCTCTAAAATTGCCACGTTGTGGGAGGCTATTGTGGTACTTATTTTTATAGCTGGGAAACATTTTTCTTGTTATTTAATTCAGATGCTGACATAATGAGTGCTCTGCTGTAATGAATATTTGATGTGTTGATGCTGATGTAAATGCCCAACTATATCTTGCCAGTTCTCTTCAACCTCTATAACTTTTTAGACAACAATTTTGAGGGTGATGCAGTTTGTCTGCCCGATGCACTTGGATGAAAAGGGAGAATATTTGTATGGACACTCAGAGAACAATTTCTAGAATTCATTTTCTTGTGGTCTTGCCTGTTATTCAGTGAGATTTTAGCTGGAAATAGTCTCTTTAGACTCTCAGGAGAGAATTGGGCCAGGATCAATATCTGCAGTGAAGGTATGTAGGACTCATTACTCCTGTTTTCCTTCATAGTGAGCAGACAAGAGGGTAGCTTTAGATTAGAAATTAGGAAGAAGTTCTTCACTCTGAGCATGTTGGAACAGGTTGCCCAGGGAATCTGTGGATGGTTCATCACTGGGTGTGTTCAAGGCTGTGCAAAGCTGTGAGCTTTGCGCAGCCCGGTCTAATGAGAGGTGTCCCTGCCCATGGCATAGGGGGTGGAACTAGATGATCTTTAAGGTCCCTTCCAACCCAGACTATTCTATTACTCTATGCTTCTATAATACGATGCTGTCAGAGCCTCAGGTGGAAGAGTTTCTAGTAAAATCCAGTATCTTCTAATTAATTTGCTCAAAGAAGTGCTGAATTATGACTGAGGTGCTCATAAGTAGTGAGTATATAAAGCAAAGGCTTTCTCTATCTCTCCTAATCTGGAGCAGGTAAATGGTGTTTAGAAATTACCAGCAGTGTGTGGAATACATTGTAGGCACATAATTACATCTAGCCCAATGTGGATGTGTATGCATATACCTGTGACGGCTCAAACAAGATGGGGATAATGATAATGTTGGACTTGATTTTGGGTTGACAGTTGGACTTGATGATCTTAGAGGTCTTTTCCACCCTTAATGATTCTCAGTGGGTTTAAACTGTGTCAGAAGAGATTTAGGGTAGATATTAAGAAAGGCTGAAGGATCTGAGGCTGTTTAGCCTTGAGAAAAGAAGGATGAGGAGAAACTGACTTCTACAGCTGCCTGAAGGGAAGTTGTAGGGAGGCAGAAGTTGGGCTGTTCTCCCTGGGGACAAGGGACAGAAGAAGAGGAAATGGCCTGAAGTTGACCCAGGGGAGGTTCAGGCAGGAGATCAGGAAGCATTTCTTTCCAGAAAGGGTTGTCAGGCACTGGAATGGGCTGCCCAGGGAGGTGGTGGAGTCACCATCCCTGGAAGTGTTTAAGAGGCAGGTGGATGTTGTGCTTAGGGACATGGTTGAGTGGGTTTGGTAGGGCTAGGAGTAAGGTTAGACTTAATGATCTTGAAGATCTCTTCCAGATGGAACTATGCTATGATTCCATTAGGAAAAAGTTCTAAAGATACGAGTAGAGCCGTACTGGAATAGATGATGTCTGGGTCTTTGGAGCGTGGAACTGTGTCAGTCTTCAAAATCAGGTTGGGCAAACAGCTGTCAGAGATGGCAGTGGGTAATCCTACCTTGAGACAGATTGATGGACTTTGTTCTCTCTCCAGGACCTCCAAATCTGTTATTTCATGATTATTGATACAATACATGATAAAAGAGAGAGATCAAATGACCCAAACAGAAGGATGGAGCTTTAATAAAACATTGTAATATTTCTAAAGCTACAGTGCATAAGTTGGACTCTCTCTCGATTTGTTCTACTTCCAAAATTGATCCCTTTGGTTAGGAAGGGTAACAAAATTTGAATAACACCAAGGTGTATTAACAGTAGATATGGATGCTAGTAGCTGACAAGGGTCAACCGTCACATCCTGTCGCACGATGGAGGTGAAGCTGGAGCAGTGTCATGCCATGAGGTTCCACCCAGCAGTTAGGGTGATTCATGGAAGGTCTTGTTTGATCTATTGTTTTCTTTAGCTCCTTCATTTTCTTTTTATAGTGTTTCGAAGCAGTTCTGTAACAGAAAGGAGAAATACATTAAGTCTTCCAACTCGTACACCTAGAAGAGCACCTCTGGATTTTATGTTCTTGTAGTGCAAGGAAGTTCATGGTACTCCAGCCAGCCTTTCCCTTGTGAACTTTCATCCTCTTTTCTTACTCTAAGTTTTGTTTTAAAAAAGGATGCTGTTTCTTCTGCTCTTTTGGCGTATGAAATGTGCCTCTTCTTGGGAGAGATTTCAAATGAACCTGGACACTGCTGGTCCCCCTGCTCTGGGTGACCCTGCTGGACCAGATGATTTCCAGAGGTCTCTTCCAACCCCCATCATGCTGGGATTTTGTCACTCTGTGTTTCTGTGGCCAGCATCTTCACTCTTATTATTCTCACAGACCATCTCAGTGGTCCTGACTGCCCGTGCTACCTGGTTTTGAGTTTTGTGTTAGAATTTTTCATGTTGTATTTTCCCTCAGTTGATTCATCCCCTGGGATCAGGTGTAATCCCAGTGGCAGGAATTATGCATGGTTTTACTGGAAAACATTACAGCTGATTGTGTCTTGCAATGAAAGGGCACAATGCTGTGCCCTGGAGTGGCTAGGCTTAGATTTGCTCTGAGGATTCCTTTGTAAGGGGCTCATGGAAACAAATATTCTGGGTATTCAGCAGCCAAATGTAGTTTTAAAATGAAAAAAACATATTTGTAGCATAATCAGATAGTGAAAAAAAATCAAAGAACGTTACACAAATAGGAAGAAAAACAAGTAAAGAAGGGAGGGGGATAAAAAGAAATGCTTTCAGATGAGATCTTCCAAGGGGTGCCTACATCCTTGTTTTCTGTGTTCACATTTCTTTTGCTATTAGGAAAAAAGAAATTCGTGGATTGACAAAGGTTCTTTTACTGCGACAGCATCGATTTCTCTTGCCATGCATGCTTGTGGAGTAAATGAGCAACCTCTTCCACTCACAGGGAAAGGAGAGTATTTTATCTTTGCCCTGTATCGCTGCACTATGAGGGAATATAGCCAATTAAAATAATTTCATTTTGAACAACATATTAAGAGTCAGTAATCCTATTGCGTTACTACTGCAGATCAGTTAAAGTTATTTGAGCCCTTTAGTCACTTCATTTTTTTTTAGCATATGTAGAATTTTTCTTTATGTGCAATATAATTTTTTTTCACTTGCTTTTCGTTAACTACAAAATCCTTATAAGCCTTGTTTTTATTCTTAACTTACTGATGTGTGTTATCAACGTTATCTTTCACATAGGAGATTTTATTTAAAGACAAGAGAAAGTATGTGTATATCTATATAAACATATAGATATATGGAGGGGGTGTGGTAAAAGTAAAATTTTATACTCCTGTGATTCTCTAAGATAATTAGAACATTTTCTTTCATTATAATCAGATATCACGGAGATCATTTAAATTTTATTATTTTTTTTATGGTAAATTTTCCAAACATCCTGGTATCTGACTTCGTTTGTACAGTTGCTTAAATTTGAGTTTCAGAGTGACGTTTCGATCAAAGGCTCGTTAATTATTTTATTGTGAATCATTATAATTTCACTTGTAATAGATAAAAATGAGACAAACGAATGTGGAACGTCCTTGTCTGCCTATCCTCTAGTAATGAATTTCCCTTTCATTGCCTGTTCTGGGAGTTGGAGTTTCTTATGTTGTCTCAAATTCAGGTTTTTTTCTTTACAAGTCACTTCTCTTTTATGCATAAAAAGTTTATAGATTATGCAGTTATTGGTTTTAAAATGTGCCTTAGGGCCTCAAGCAGTCTTTTGTGTAACGCTGTTCTATATGCAGGTGACGGGCACGTTGAATGCTTGTCTTTCAGAAGGACACGTGAAAATAAAATGTGGTATTTGCATATCGTTCAGGGTGAAACAAGAGTCTTATGAGGCACAAATGTCAAAATATCTGATGGAAAACTTTGAGTGCACCTCCCGTGATCCTAAACGCTGATGAACTGAAAAGCAGAACCTTCATTTATCTTAAATACTTAGCTTCTGCTACCTCGAAGGGAACCAACACAATTTCTTTTATGTGTGTTTTCTGATAAAATACTCAAGTTTTCTCCTTGACCTCGCTGAACTTCATGAGGTTCTTCACCGCCCAGCTCTCCAGCCTGCCTGATCCTCAGCACTTGTGCACTCATCTCTTTTATCAACACATTCCAAGTTTGCTACACCCCAAAGGGAACCCGCACAGATATTACAATTCACTGAAGCGTAAATCAAGAAATTGAACCTAGTTGAAGAAGGTCTTGCCACTTTCTCATGCAGCACAGGGTCCACTGAGAAAGGGCACTTGCTATACTTCAAAAATTGTAGCCCCTGGCTGCTCACTGAGCAGTTAAATGACACAAAAGGCATTTTCCCCTCACTCTTGGGAGTGCTTGGAAGAGGACTGCAAACTTCTGCGTCGAAGTTGCAGAGCTGATGATACACTTGAAAATAATGGGGTTTGGAGGTCACTTGCAGATTACCTGTGACCGTCTGCGATTAGTAGTTCAGAGGCCACAGTCTGGGAATGCCTAGAGCTCAGAACAGTCCAGTAACCCAGTGAGTGGTTCAATGACTTCAGTATTGATGACTAGGCTCCCTACAGTATACTTTAAATAGTTTTATTAGTCATCGAAGAATACTGCTTAGCAGTTTCAGATAAAATGGGCTTTATGTAAAATTAAAGAGGCACAGAGATGATTTTCTCTATTACTAACTCGATTTTGACTGAGTCACTGTGTGTCACAAGTCGTACTGGGACTTGAATGTAATAGTGGGACTTGAACTTGTGCTGTCTACACAGCTTCTTGTTTCCCTCTGTCTGTGTTACACAAAACTTGGACTTTATTTTTTTGACAGTAAGTGAAATGAAAACCTTCTCCTCTCCTTCATGTCACCTTTCCTATCATTCTTTATCCGAAGTTTATTGCAGATTCCCAAGCCCTGATATTTCTAAATGGACAGCTTATGTTTCAGCTGTTGTGAGATTGATTACAGATATTTTGTGTAATTCAGATATTTTGTGTAATTCAAATATTTTGAAATCAAGCTGTAATTTTGCCACTGGTGATAGCAGTTATTCCGAAAAGACATTCATGAAGCAGTTGGAACCCAGTGAGGTCCGTGCCTTAGGTAGCAGGAACATGCTTCCAGGGCTTTCCAGATTTAATTTCTGCAGCGTGGCCAAATATTTTGAGCACATATGTTGAAACTGGCTTTGATTTTATTGGAAGGTGTAAGAGATTGGTCTTTTTGGAAAAATCAGGCTCCTCTAATTATCTAGGTAACATATTTTAAAATGTTAGATTCTGTCTATGAATCATTCTCTCCCATTATTAGAGGTGACATTTCCATTTAATTTCCCAGTGGGATTCCATTTAGTTTTCAAAACAACGTCAGTTGAAGTCATATTTGTTTTGGTTGTTTGCCTTTATCAAGACATTTTTATTAGAGGGATTGCAAAGTTTTTAAAATGGAAGAAAGAAGAGGCTTTAGAGGTGATACATTTGTGAAACTTCTACTTGTTATTTTCTTTTAAATTCAGTGCCTTGAATAGATGTCAAACTTGCAAGGCAGCTCTGGTGCATCTAAATATAATACCAGAAACAAAGGATTTGGGAGTTTGCTGCATTTTCTTATTTTGACCATGTTCTTATTCAGGGGATCATGCGTATTTAGTGTGACTGTGAAGGAAGCTCATAATTTTAGTTTAATTTACTGAGGAAGAAGTAAGTCCATCCTTGGAGTGTACCGTCTTACCAAGAATGATTTTTTTTTTTTTAGCAGGTGTATTGAATTTTTGTTACATTACTGGCTATGAACATAGAATGGTTTGGGCTGGAAGCAACCTTCCAAGATCATCCAGTTCCAATTCCCCTAGCATGATCAGGGACACCTCCCAGTAGAGCACATTGCTTGAAGCCCCATCCAACCTGGGCTTGAACACATGCAACGATGGAACATCTACAGCTTCCTTGGGCAACTTGTTCCTGTGTCTCACCACCCTCAGAGTGAGGAACTTCTTCCTGATTTCTATTAGGAATGTACTGGTCTGTTCTAAATATGTCAACTCTAAATTAAAAATGACAAGTGGTTTTGTCTCTGAGACCAGGACCACCTTGTGTCAGTCAGGCCAAGGTGTGGATTCAGGCATGGAGACGAGACGCTCTGTGTTCTCCAATTATCCTGTTCTTCCAGTGATGGCAAAGGCTGGTTGTGGCTTCAAGTTTTATCAGCTAGCGCTGATAAGATTCTCCAAGATATTTGACTCTTTGCCTTGTTTTGGATTTGGTGAAACATGGTGTGTCGAGTATAACGTGAAATTTAAATGTGTTAGAAGAAATTCTAGATAAAAGAAAACTGCCTCTGCATTTGTGAGAGTGTGAAAAGGGAATAAGAATAAGAGCGATGTAAAATCTGAGTATGCTGCTTCTTAATAGGATTTATTGCTGCTGTTTGTAATAACCCTGATTGAAACTCTTTTTCATACGTTTCTTACCTGATACATTTTCAAGAAATGAGAAGAAAATATTAAATGTGTTATGTTCTACCCCACGTCCCCATTCCATCCTCCTGATCTTTTTACTTGTTAGCTTTTAAACATCTTGGGAGAAGAACCATTTTAAAAGGGCATGTAACACGAAGTAATAATCACAGTGCCATGCTGTTTTATAGGGCAATAATCCAGTTGCCTTGTTTGAAGAAAACTACTTGGCCCTTATCCTCCTAGGCTGTACCTCAGGGGATGGAGCTGGATTATTGCCTTATAAAACAGTGCTGCGTTCCTGTTGTTGATTAATTATAAATCTTTGCCAATCACTAGTCATGAAGTGCTTTACTTTCTGCCTGAGCATTCCTGTTCCTTTCCTTCGTGGCTTTGTCCATGAATTCTCCAATAAAAGCCGAGTTCCACCTAATTTGTGGCACTCAATGTTAATCTCCGTTCTGGGGGTTTCCGTAGGAGAATCTTCTACGTTTATTTTCTTCGAATGCGGGTGATTCACTGCACTCTCCAGGGGTGAGATTCAGCCTGCCTAACTATCACTGAACTTATTCAGTCCAAAATAACGGGGAGCGCAGGAGTGGCTTTAGTGCTGGTGAGGATCCCCTGCCTCCTCCCCATGGGAGTCTGCTCATCCTTAGATCGCAAATCAGCTTATTTTCTGCAACCACGGGGATGTGGTAACCCAGTAGTAAGCAAATGTTAGAAAAGAACTTGGCTAGTACCACCCGAATGAATTTTAAGAAGGTTGAATTTATCTACTTAAGAGAGTCCAGCGGATGGCTGTGAGGATGATGAAGGGTTTGGAACAGCTGCCTTAAGAGGAAAGACTGAGAGACCTGGGGCTTTTTATTCTGGAGAGGAGAAGACTGAGAGGGGATCTAATTAATGTCTATAAATCCATGAAGGCTGGGTGTCAAGAAGGCAGGGACAACCTCTTTTCACTTGTGCCTTGTGATAGGCCAAGAGGCAGTGGATTCAAGCTTGAGTACAAGAAGTTCCACCTCAGCTTGAGGAATAACTTCTTTACTGTGCGGGTTACAGAGCACTGGAACAGACTCTCCCCAGAGAGGCTGTGGAGTCTCCTTCTCTGGAGACTTTCCAGACCTGTCTGGATGCATTTCTGAGGGATCTGCTCTACTTCTGTCCTGCTCTGGCAGGGCTTGATGCTCTTCGGAGGTCCCTTCCAACCCCTACCATCCTGTGATCCTGTGAATTCTCTTTAGGTTTGAACAGGGAATGTGGACTACCAACTCACAGTGCCACCATCAAGATACTGCCGTTGTTAGCCATGTATCGATCACTCTATGTGTTGGCAACTGACCTTGTTGGGCTCTTCCAGAGAATTTTAAATTCTTTTTCCTCTTCTTGAGACTTTCTGGCAATGGGGAGCATCAGTCCAGAAATGCCTGAAATACCAAGAAGCCAGACACAGCTGTGATCAGACGGTTGCTGGCGTGACATTTTCTGAAATGCAGATCATGTAGCAAAACAGTCAGTTCAGAAATACTGCCAAATAATGATACCAACAGATAGACACTGTCCAGATTGGAAGATTATAGGATTTGTGACATCACTTGTAATTTGTGTGCTGAAAAAGAGTCTGAATAGTATTCTTATGAATTATATCTTTTGCGGGGGGAATCAAAGAATCACGGACTGGTAAGGGTTGGAAGGAACCTCTGGAAATCATCTGGTGCCACCCCCCTGCTCCATCCAGCAGGGGCACCCAGAGCAGGGGGCCCAGCAGCGCAGGGTCCAGGCGCCTTTGGAATCTCTCCAGACAAGGAGACTCCACAGCCTCTCTGGGCAGCTTGGCACAGGCTCCACCACCCTCACACCAAAGAACTTGCTCCTCCTGCTCAGATGGAAGCTCCTGCCTTCCAGTTGGTGCCCCTTGCTGCCCCTTGTCCTGGTGCTGGGCACCACTGAGCAGAGTCTGGCCCCAGCCTCTTGACACCTGAAAGGATCACCAGTAAGGTTGGAGCTGGAGTAAATAATGTGAAGGATATTTACAGTCCGTAGTAGGCTACATCGTCATGGTAAATGACATGGTAAATGAAATGGTTTTCTGGCCCTGAGTCAGTCTGACCGCATCCACACTGTAAACTCTTTCACCTGACAGAAGACTACAGGAACGTTCAGAATGTCTTTCGGGAAGGTTCCTGCTCCATAATAACACTGAGTGGATAAATCCAGCAGCCAGTCTGCAGGGTCAGGGTGCAGGATCTAGCACATACGCTATGTCCTTTTAAAATTAGGTTAAATTAGAATTTTCCTCCATTTCCTACTCATCTCCATGATATTTTTGTTCGGTTTTAATTCTTCTCTTCCTGACAGCTACATGACCTTACATGCTAAGATATGCTGGTTTTTTGACACACCATATGCAAGAATCTCTCTTGTGCTTGCCTAAATTAAGAAGAGGTTACTAACTTTTAGTGGGGCGGGTGGCTCTTTCTCACCCAGGAAGGCAGGATTCACCGTGAAGTTCTGTGCACTGTATTTTATACTTTCTAAAAATACATGCAGTAAAAAATGTTACATAAATATAAATGAGAGAAATCACTTCAGCCCACTATTGACTTTTGTTTGAGGTCAAACATGTTGATTATTCACCACAGAATGATGGCAGTGAATTTTGGGTGCCCTGATCCTCAGTCTTGTTTTTGAGGGGAATGGTGATGTTTAGTTCTTGAAGTTCTCAGTGCTGTGTCCAGTACTGGGATCCCCAGTTCAGAAGAGAGAAGGAGCTACTGGAGAGAGCCCAGCAGAGGCTGGGAAGCTGCTGAGGGGCTGGAGCATCTCTGTGCTGGGGCAAGGCTGAGAGCCCTGGGGCTGTGCAGCTGGAGAAGAGCAGCCTGAGAGGGGAGCTGAGCAATGCTGAGCAAGAGCTAAAGGGCCCTGGGGGCAAGAGCCTGGGGCCAGACTCTGCTAAGTGGTGCCCAGCACCAGGACAAGGGCCAAAAGGCACCAGCTAGAACCGAGAAGGTTCCATCTGATCTGGAGGAGAAAGTTCTTTGGTGTGAGGGTGGTGGACCTCCAAAGGTGATCCAGTCCAACCCCCCTGCAGTAAGCAGGGACATCATCAACCAAATCGAATTACTCAGAGTCTCATCAAGCCTGACCTTGAATGTCTCCAGAGATGGGGCCTCCACCACCTTCCTGGGTAACCTGGGCCAGTGTCTCACCACCCTCAGCGTAAAGAACTTCTTCCTAACATCCAGCCTAAATCTACCATTCTCTAGCTTAAAATCATCACCCCTTGTCCTGTTGCTACATGCCTTGGTAAACAGTCCCTCTCCAGCTTTCCTGCAGGTCCCCTTCAGATACTGGAAGGCTGGTATCAGGTGTCCCTGGAGCCTTCTCTTCTGCAGGCTGTACGACCTCAACTCTCTCAGTCTGACTCCATAGGAGAGGTGCTGTAGCCCTCTGATCATTTTTGTGGCTTTCCTCTGGCCCTTCTCCATTGGGTCCACGTCCTTCTTGTGTTTGGGTCTCCAGAGCTGGTCACAGTACTCCAGGTGATGTCTCACCAAAGCAGAGTAGAGGGGCAGAATCAGCTCCCTTAGATCTGCTGGCCACGCTTCTTTTGATGCAGCTCAGGATGCAACTGGCTTTCTGGGCTGCAAGTGTGCACTGTTGGCTCATGTCCAGCTTCTCGTCCACCAACACCCCCAAGTCCTTTCCTGCAGGGCTGCTCTCTTCATGTGCTCAAGAGAGGTATTGCTTTGAGATGGATTTCTGCACCCCCCTCTCCTAATTTCTTAGCGTTTTGTGCAAATGAAGTCAGAGCAGAAACATTTTAACTTTGCTCGGAGCAACGGAGTTGGTGGGATGTACTATGCAAATAAATTGGCTCAAATTTTCACCTAATGCCCCCCTGCTTCAATTCTCCTGCTGCCCTCGTGAGCGGTAGTTATTGTTCTCGCGTTGGAGTTTGCTTTGAAGAGGCAGGGTTGCCTGTGGCAATCGAGGGAAAAAATCAGAAGAAAATTTAAATGATTAATTAATGTAATCTAGTGTCTGTTTTACCAAAGGCTTTTGGGGACTTATTTAGCTCGATTAATGAAAGAAATTCCAACAGCAGATTTTTAGAATAGGTTTTTGAAGAGCGTAAATGACATAGCTCCTGGAGGGGAAATGATCTTACACCTCTTCATGTTAAGCCATCCACTGAATTTACTACTAAGGAAAAATGTTCTTTTAAAGCTTGTATTTTTTATTTAGTTGTTATTTAGGTTTTATAAAAATGAACCTAGGACACATTTTCTTTGAAGCTGTAAAAGATGTAAATCTCAAATACAACTATCAGCTAAAAGTGTACCTGTGCCTACAAGTGACTGGGCAAAAGCATGGAAGAAGAGTCCACAGAGGAGTACTGAACACAGGTCCCACCTCTGGGCCAAGGTGGGTAAATATTCTGGAAAGGTGACCATAAATTTTCTGGGACTAGACTCTTGTCAGTGGTGCCCAGCAACAGGACAAGGGGCAGCAAGGGGCACCAACTGGAAGGCAGGAGGTTCCATCTGAGCAGGAGGAGCAAGTTCTTTGGTGTGAGCGTGGTGGAGCCTGAGCCAGGCTGCCCAGAGAGGCTGTGGAGTCTCCTTGTCTGGAGAGATTCCTGCTGGGCCCCTGCTCCGGGTGACCCTTCTGGATGGAGCAGGGGGTGGCACCAGATTAGCTCCAGAGGAACCTTCCAAATCCCACCATGCTGGGATTCTGTGATATGGACTTGCACTGCTTGTGTGCTGCTCTGTTGGAGGGAGAGCGAGAGTCTGAACTGACCTTTAGTCCAACCTGGAATAGCTGTTTTGCATTATATGTTTTAGCACTCAGTACCAAAAGAAAAAGGTAAAAGAAGTAAAAATGTTGAGATCTTTAAATTTTTGAAAATGTTTGATTTATATTCCTGTAAGGTTGCTCTTATCGTGCTTACAAACACTGGTGAACTAAACCACTGTTATTTCATTGGTTAGATGGGACTTCTGGAAGTTACCCACCTCAATTCCTAGCTCTGACCATGGCTGCCTTCAAAGTTAGGGCCTTGGCTCAGTTGTGGACTGAGAATCTCCGAGGATGTAGATTCCACGGTGGTTTTAGGTGCCTTGTTCCCGTGCTAAACCCCTTCCACTGTGAAAAATCTTTTCCTTATATGGAGCAGGACTTTTACTTTTGATTGCTGCTGATAGTTTTGTTTCAAGAATACACAGCTAAATGTTTTAAAACTTCAGAAACATGTGCAGGGTTTTTTGTTTTGTTTATTATTGTTTGTTTGGTTTTTTTTTCTCCAAAAAACCCAATTATTTGATTATTTCTGCCAAATTTGGAATGTAAGTTGTCCTAACAACTGCTATTGAAGAATATCATCAATTCCAGAATGTCATCAATTCCAACATCCAAATCCAGTTTTGGACACCTCAGTACAAGAGAGATCTCGAGGGGCTGGAGCGGGGGCAGAGGAGGCAACGAAGCTGGGCAAGGGACTGGAGAAGAGATCGTGTGAGGAGAGTTTGAAGGAGCTGGGCCTGGTTAGTGTGAGGAAGAGGAGGCTGAGGTGAGACCTCCTCACTCTCTACAGCTCCCTGAAAGGACATTGGAGAGAGGCTGGTGCTGGGCTCTGCTCTCAGGTCATTAGGGACAGAACCAGAGGGAACGGCCTCAAGCTGAAACAAGGCAGGTTTAGACTGGGCACTAGGAAAAAATTCCTCACGGAAAGGGTAGTGAGAGATTGGAATGGGCTGCCCAGGGAGGGGGCTGAGTCCCCATCCCTGGGTGTGTTTAAACATCGCTTGGATGTGGTGCTGGGGGATATGGTCTAGGGGTGAACTTACAGAGCAGGGCTGATGGTTGGACACGGTGATCCCAAGGGTCATTTCCAACCTGAGTGATTCTGTGATTCTGTGATTCCTGTCCAGCTGTAATAATATTATAGCCCAATAATGTAGCCCAAAAGTTGTAGCTGTCTTTGGGGCTGCAAAATGTTGAGATACAGGATCCTGTTGAGAAAAACTCATGTCCTGTAATTCTATAGCAGAAGAATACTGTAATTTTTGAAGTGTAAACTAAAAAGTGAAGGTTTGCACACTGTTAAATAATGATAGAATAATGTAGGTTGGAAGAGTCCTCTGAAGTCCTATGCTCCAGCTTCCCACTCCAAGCAAGGCCACCTTAGGTAGGTGAGTTTGCTCACCTATCAAAATATAAATGGTTCTTACACCAAAATTGTTATATTGGTTGAAAAAATCAAATTAGATTGCTGCAGTTTTCTGCGCTGTCTCTGTTAGAAGGGTTTTTAGGGGCCAGGAGTTCAATGACAAAGTGGAAAAATGATGAAATGCTTTACCTGTGACTATAGGAACTAAGGGCTAAGTGTGTTAATTTAATAGATGTGCTAATTATTTTGCTTCTTGCAAGAACACGGGCAACAATATTATACTCACCAAAGGCCCAGCTGACAGTCAGGAAGCCAGTATGACAGTGGCCTCCTTATCGAGTTGGAGGTGAAATGGTAAAGGAGTAAGAAAGCTAGAAAATGGAGGGATAAAGATGAATCTCTAGGCTCTCAGAATATTTTGAGTCAGAGAAGTGAAGGAAGGAGGATGGCGTGCAGTGAACTAAAGGAAGGAATTAGATCATGTGGCTTTCAGAGTAACTATGTCATGACTGTGAAAAGAGGGATTGAGACATGGAATTTCACGGGGACTTGTTTTAAGGTCATGAGCCACAGACGAAAGCCCTCAAATGAAGGCAACCAGAGAACTGCCTCTCCATCAGCAGTGACTCCAACATCAGCAGAGAAGTTCCAGGGGAGGCAGTTAACCCTCTGTAGGTCTCCATGTTAGCAGTATCCTCTTCTATGAAGAAAGGCTGAGAGAGTTGAGGTTGTTCACTCTGGAGAAGAGAAAGCCCTGGGAAGACCTTCTTGTGACCCTTCAGGGCTTCAAGGGACGTGTCAGAAAGATGGGGACAGATGTTTTAGCAGAATCTGTTGCGACAAGGACAAGGAGTGATGGTTTGAAACTAAAAGAGGGGACATTTAGACTGAAGAAAAGGAAGAAGTTGTTGGTGCTGAGGGTGATGAGACGGTGGAACAGGTTGCCCAGCCCCATCCATGGAAACACTTGAGGTCAGGTTGGCTAGGGCTCTGAGCAACTTGCTTTAATTGCAGATGTCCCTGCTCAGTGCAGGGTGGGTTGGGTTAGATGACCTTTAAAGGTCCCTTCAACCCAAACCATTCCATGATTCTATGATCCCTAGATTCTCAGAGCATCAGACCTTCTGTGCTGGAAGGAGAACTAAGACACTCACAATTTGTTTAATCATTATGAGCAGGAAGGTTTTATTTCATAATTTATATTAGTACATAGCTTCACCAAATTAGGGCCTGTGGTTTTAATATTTTTAATATCAAGAGGTTTCAATAAAGGTGAAGAGAAAAGAATCTTACCCTTTTAAAGCTTGCATAAAACACTTCATTTGAATACCAAGCATCTCCTTTCCTGAACCATAAACCAGCCCCAGTGCACCAAAGGAGGTTCATTATTCAGCAGCAGAACGCTCGTGCTCAGCTCACAAGTGCAAGGACAAATTGAATCCCCTATGGCTTTTGTTTTAGTGAATTCTCTGTCAGCAAGAGGTCTACTCATTCATTAAATGCATGGAAATCTTGATTTATCCTTGTTGGCAAGCTAGCACGCTCTTATTCTATATATTGTGAGACACACGTGATACCTTGATTGTGATTAAAAATAGAGATAATGGATTAAAACTAGAAAGAGGTCGATTCAGGTTGGACATGAGGAAGAATTTCTTCCCCATGAGGGTGGTGAGACACTGGAACAGGTTGCCCAGAGAGGTGGTGGAAGCCCCATCTTTAGAAGTGTTTAAGCCCAGGTTTGATGGGGATCTGAGCACCCTGCTCTAGTGGGAGGTGTCCCTGCCCATGGCAGGGGGGTTGGAACTGGATGATCTTTAAGGTCCCTTCCAACCCTGATGATGCTATGATTGTGGTATAGAAGTGACAGTTTAAATGGCCTTTAAGGAGCTTTATCTTACCCATTAATGACAAGAGGTTCTTTCATCCCTCTCCTGTCTGTATTTCAAATGACCATTGTCCTCTTGATACGTATCAGGGTAACATCTACCAGTACAGCAAAAGATAGTGCTGTGTTACCTAAACGTTTTCACTGGTGTGTATCTCTCACTGATTATTTGGTTACTGCTTATGCTCAGATACTGGTGCTTCCAGTTCAGTCTTTCGCTGGAGAAGCTTGTGATTCATTGGTGAGAGAAATGTTTGTGTCCAAAAAAGTGAAAACCACAGCAATGTAGTGTGTTTGTTGGTACTGAAATAAACTTTGGGACTTTTCCTTCTGACCAGGAGTTAGTTCTGGGTGCAGTATAGATGCCGTAATACAGCATTACCCTGGCATTTACCAGGTAGTTGTGTAGCAGTTGGTTACACTACCTCATACTGGCTTTCTCATCATTTGTCCGTCATGTGATGAGGACCATGTTCAACTCCCATGAGTATGTATCCTGATAATGCATCTGAGAGGGAACTCTGCTAGATTGGTCATGTGTTGCCAATTGAAGTAAAGGGGAAGCATAAAAATAGTCAAATGGCAGGATAAGAATGGTAAGCTGTTAGCATTTGAGCTTATTAAGGGTTCTCAGACTCTGTCCACCTAGAACTCTTGGCAAAAAGAAGATGCAGGCTCGAGTGATGATAGTAGCTGAGCTGAATGTGTCCAATCCCACCAATTCTAGGAGCCCTGCCTGTCAGAAGTGATGACTCAGTCAAGTGTGAGGTATTGATGGTAAGCAAATTCCTTGCTTTAAGAGCTTTAAATGGCACTTCAAAGAGAGCCGATGGCCACACCACCCTCATTTGGTGTTCCTCAGCCAGGTACCACCTCGTCACAGGAACTAGTCACCTCTGAAGGTCTTTGGAGACCAATGCAAGGAATGTAACTGAAATGTCTGTTGCTCCTTCAGGACTGTAGATACTTCTGGAGGACGAGTGAGTGGTCCTACATGACACATGTGCCTATTAGCACAGGGGCTGAGAAAATACATTAAAATTAACCCAAATTGTTTTGGGTTTCTGTTTGTACTTTGCATTGCTCTCTTTACTTTTCACTCTGAGCGGCAAGTGCATTGAACTCTGGTTGTGGCTTCTCTTGGATCTCATTTGTGTAGCTGAGATTTGCATTTGATTTTGCCACACGTCCACACTAGCTCTTGGTGCTGGAAAAAAGTGGGAAGAAATTAAAACACCACCGTATCCCTGCTTTTAGTCCTAATTGCCTTCAGTTGGATCAAAGCCTTTCCGCGAACAGAATGAGAAACTTCTAGTTGGAATTAAAAAAAAAATCTTCACAGGCTTATCATCAAACCCCAAAGAAATGTCCGTTCTCTTATTTTTGCTTTCTTCTATTTTCCCAGTACCTGTAATCCTTCTCATGTTTCTATTTACCTTTTTTTTTTTCCCTCTTTTTTTTTTTTTCTTTAAATCCATGCATTCTTTTTGATGTTTAGCTGCAGAAGCGGACCTCTCAGGAGTTGTGACTTTTTCAATATGTTAAAAGCATTTTAGTTTGAATACTCTATCAGCATATATAATTTTAATATAGCTCCCTACGATTTTATAGCTCGCAGTTTTTCTGTGCTTATATTGGAGAAGCAGAAGTCTAGTATCATCTGTTGTTATTAAAAATGAAACTTTAAAACATTAATCCACCCAACAAATAAAGAATCCTGCAAGGCATTTGATGTTAGTTGCAAAAATAATGTCACTACGTGTCATATTCAGAAGAGCATTTTATGTGTTTCTCTGTTTTATGATCTATAACACTAAATTGTGGGGTTTTTTGTTTGTTTTTGGTTTGGTGTTTTTTTTTTTTTTTCCCCAAAGCTTCTGTTGGATCTTTCTTGCTGAGATTATTTAGCAGCTTGGGTTTTTTGTGTCCTTATGGGTGCAGAGTGACCTTTTTCACTGCTGCTTATTTTCAGATTTTCTTACATCTCATTTTCACAATCCTATAATTAAATTGAATCAATGTCTGATTGTGTGACAGTTTAACATAAGGCTGACTCTGTCCACCTCTGATGGGCAGAAGCAGACGCTTTATTTGATCAAGGGTGATATAAACCTTTCACCCATTTTATTATCTCTTTTATTGTATTTTTGTATGGTAAATATGCTGGACCTTGTCTTGATATACTGCTGAGCTGTATATCACATGTCATTTGAGTAGTTACCAAGCCTTGAAGACATTGAGTTATTGTGTTAGAATTTTCCAGAATTTAAAGACTTCTGTTTTACATTGGCTTTGTGGTGTGAGTTGCTTTGATCATTCTTTAATAAAATTAGGATAAATTTATTATAATGTTTTAATGTAATTTAGAATTTATTATATTCATCAGTGTTGACACCTCAAGATTGTAGTCTCCTAGAAACAGAAGACAATTTGAAAAAAAAAAAGAGGTTAAGTATAGAGAAATCTACTCTCCCTACTTAATAATTGCAAGCTTTTAGTAATTGGAAAACTACAACTGAATTTTAAAAAAAAAGTGTTTACTCCTAACTACTTTATGTATTCTCTCAACACTTTTTAGTGGAGAAATGGTCAAAGTATTTGATTTATGATCCCTGCTGTGCAGGAAGAAATGGAGAATTTTGCTAAAAGGTTGATCTTGAACACAGTTTTTACCCACATAATACCAGATGTTCCACGCTGTTGGGTCATCCTGGCCTTGTAAAGTGGGAAACAGCCTTCAAGAGTAAATATTCCCTTTGTGCTGGGGAGCATCCATCTGTAGTGGTCAGTGGTGATCGTACGTTGGCTCATCCCTCATTGTGTTTTCCCTTTGTGGTTGTTGTAACTCGGGTCGGTGATCGATGACTTCACACTCTATGTAGACAACGTGCTCCTTCCTCAGGGCTACACAGCTGGGAGATGAATTCAGGTCTTGGTGCGTCCACCCAGATGTCCCATCTGCCAGACCAGAAGTCCTTCATCTATAGCCAATAAGCAACATCTTGCCTTTGAGACTCTGGTATTGCTCATAGTGATAATTAGTTTGTGTCGCTGTGATCTAAGTGGACAGGGGGAGTGAGGGATGATGTTGCCTGTGGAAAATTACGTTGCCAGTAATGTTGCCCACGGGTCTGCAAAGATTCGAGGCCATTTGCTGCTAAACCATGGCTTGCTTTTGGCAATAAGTGACTACCAGTGCATTGTTTATCTCTAGTTTAACGCCGCAGCTCTTACAGAGACAAAAAGTGTGTATTTCAAATAATAAATCTATTAAAAGATCTATTAACTCTAACAAAAATACTAAATCTCTTAAAAAAATCAAACCTATGCACAGCCTCAGAATTCTTTTTCCCCAGACCAGCTCATGGTTTTACATATCCTCTTTTTTAATATCACTTTCTACCTGTTTAAAAGAAAGGTTCTAAATGTCCTTTTCTACCTGTGACTTATAATGATTTCTGACTCACTGTTGCTATGGGTCTTGACATTCATTTGCTTAATTTCTACTACTTGATTACTTTATCAGGATTTTAGCTTTGGTCTAGTCCACCTCGTGTGTTTTCCCTGTCTCTTACTAGTACCTGATCCCTTCATCATCAATGCTTGTAAGCATTAATAGTAAAATTAAATTAAACTTTCTTTTAAATTAAATCCTATTTTATAAGCGAAGCACAAGCAGCACATTAGAAGACGCAATCTTTTCATTTGATGTCTCTAGTTACTCCAAACTTGACAGTTAAAATATTTCTGTCACTAAACTTGGATGCTACCAACATTGTCTTGGTTTCTCAGCTTCATAACCATTTCATGTCATGCTTGGTTTGAGTGGCTTTTTGTCCTTGTTTTGCTTTTTTTTTTTTTTTTAAGTTATAATTTTTAAAATAGAGGCAGAAAATCTACCTATTGATTCAGACTGGAATGTTGCTTTGCCCTTATTTACACTTTACACACTGATTATTCTCCATGACAGTAAAAATTCCAGTTTCCAAAGATGTTTTAGGTGAGTGTGCCAAGTAACACCGTTAAAACTGGGACAAGCTGTGAAAGAATCTATTCCTTCTGCATATCTAGGCAGTTGAGAAATCATTCTGCACTTTATAAGGTGCTGTCTTCTACCACGAGAGACATTTCAAAGAACTTTCTCCTCACTGGGGTATTTCCGTAATCATCTTTGCTGGAACAAGTTCCTTTGGCATGCTAATGAATTCCCAACTCCAGGAGGTTCTTTCTACAAACCTCCTTTACATCAGATTTAATGCTGTTAAAAGCACACAAGGGTGTTTAACCCGCAGAACATGTGCCGTCACCATTTCTGCTGCTTCATGGAAATCTGACATGCATGGCATGAAGAGATGATTGACTAAGATAACTGTTGATACAGCGTGAAGAGGAAGAGGCTCAGCTGTAACCTCGCTCTGTTGGAGAGGAGCAAAGCCCTGGGATGATGCCATTGTAGGTCCACATTAATTACTCAGTAATTATCCAAGAAGAGAAACAAAGAATCCTTCAGAGAAGATATTATACGGGATATTGGATAGCTGTAATTTTAATTCTTGTTAAAAAGAAATAATGATTAGGCTTTTCTGTAGGCTCTTCTAATGACTTTTAGGAATTTTCACAGTTCTTAATGGGTCATCTTCATAGAATCCTAGGATCACAGACTGGTTTGAGTGGGAAGGGACCTTTCATGGTCACATACTACAATCCCCCTGCACTCAGCAGGGACATCTGCAACTAGAGCAGGGTGCTCAGAGCCCCGGCCAACCTCCCCTGCAATTGTGCCAGGGATGGGGCATCAACCACTTCTCTGGTCAACATCTTAAAATGGTTCACCACCCTCAGTGTAAAAAATGTCTTCTTTGCTGCAGGGGGGTTGTACTAGTTGACCTTTAAAGGTCCCTTCCAACCCAAATCATTCTATGATTCTATGGAAAAACTGAAGTCTGCAATAGATGAATTAGTCTCTAAAACAAGGGTTGGTTTGCTAACAGCAAAGATCATTGAAGTATGGAAGAACTTCCCAGGGAACTGTTATACTTACTGTAGCTGGAGTGTTTAAAATGAGTTTAGTTTTAGATTTCAAAAGCTTAAAACCTGTTTTGGGAGAATTATTTGACCTGTGTGTGCAGTAGACGTTTTTAATCTCATACTTCTCTTGTCTGGCCAGTTTTGAGCACAGAGGATTGTTGCCCTCCATGTATTATAACAGTTCTTATAACACTGTTGTTAAGAGTGGATGCAGGTCATCTGTGCATGTTAGGACTTCTTCTTCTTCAGTATGCAGTTGGCAGACTGGTTTTTTTTTAATATTACGCTTCTCTGGAGGGTGGTTGCATCTAGAGAGGGGGTATCCAAATGGCAGAACAATGTTTGCAGATCCACAAGTGCTTCTGTAGAATTATGCAAAGTGAAGAAATTTGAGGACACAGGGTCTGCTGGAATAGTACTGAACATATTCCAGGGCAGGGGGGGGCAACCGTGGTATGTCCTAAGTCTACAGGAGGAATTACTGCAAACCAATAAAAAGAGATTTTTAGATGGTGTTGAGGATATGGTGTCCATGGTGCAGACGTTTCGAGGCTTTTTACATCAGATTAGCTTTAGTCTGGCCCCATGGGCTGAATACCCATTTGCAGCTGGACTGTATTGGATGTGTTTCTGGAGTGAATTTTCCATTTTAGTTTTATCCAAGAGGAATCAACTTCATGTGCTCAGAGACCATTCCTCTTGTGAAACAGAGCAACTAAGTGGAAATGATCACCAGGTTTGCCTGAAAAGCATAATCCTTCTTCACTGTGAGGGTGCTGAGACACTGGAACACGTTGACCAGTGAAGTTGAGAATGCTCCATGATTGGATGTGTTGACTGGGTTGGATGGGGTTTTGAGCAGCCTGGTCTAGTGGCAGGTGTCCCTGCCCAAGGCAGGAGGGTTGGAACTAGATGAACTTTGATGTCCCTTCCAACACAAACCATTCCATGATTCTATGATTCTCAGAGCTAAAAAGCTTAATGGGGATGCACCTTTTATGGCAGCCATGGGGATGAAACTTTGGATTGAATTGTCTCCAACACATCCTGCTTTGAAAGTCCAGGAGTAAGTTAATAAAGATCAGATTTTGACAAGTAGGAGAATAAAGCCAGAAGCAAATCAGGTATATTATATCAGTTCACTTCAGTGATTTAACAGAAGAACTTTGGCAATGCACCATAAGCGTATTTGACCCTTGCCCTTTTGCAAAGTGTTTTTTCCTGAATCTCAGATCAACTCCCAGTAGAGAAAATATGGGGAAAGAACTGCCTGCACTGATGTGCTGTGTTGATCCAAGAATATGGTCACAGTTCCTGGTGTCATAAAATCATAGAATGGTTTGGGCTGAAAGGGCCATTAAAGATCATCTAGTTCCAACCCCCTGCCATGAGCAGGGACACCTCCCACTAGAGCAGGTTGCTCAAGACCCCATCCAACCTGGTCTTGAAGACATCCAATGTTGGTGCATCCACAGCTTCTCTGGGCAACCTGTTCCAGTGTCTCATCACCCGTAGACTGAAGAACTTCTTTCCAATTCCTAATGTAAATCTCACCCTCTTTCAGTTTGAAGCCATTACCCCTCGTCCTATCACTACAAGCGCTTGTAGAAACTCCCTTCCCAGCTTTTTTGCAGACCCCCTTTCAGATGCTAAAGATACTGGTAACGTGGCTGAGAATAAGCTTACCTGAAAATAATACAATCGTTGACAAAAATGAGAAGCATTAAGCTCTGGACCAGCCTTCCAATGGCAGTAATAAGGCAAATCACTTACATGTTGTCTAAAGGAAGTGCCTGGAGTATTGCTGAGAGCTTGGGACTGGGGTCAGTGACCCAGATGGTCCCTTCCTAATAGAATAACAATTAAACTATAACTTGCACTATAAAACGCTTTCCAGTGTGAATTATGTTTGTCTTAATATCTGACCTTTCTTTTGGAAAATGATTTGACTCTTTGGCCTTTCTGAGTCATACAACTGTGGGATGAAGATAAGATTTTGACTCATTCAGGAAAATACACTTCCATTCATACAGAGTCTGAGGTGTGCTATTCCATTTTATATTCTCAGAAGAATACCTTTGTGAATAAAAGCTTGTTTATTAAATTCATGCTATCTTATTTTCTGTTTTACATTTGGTAAGGATTAATATTACTCTATCGTTTGGTCATAAAAGAACAGGTCCTTCTAATGAACTGTAACAAGAGAGTGGTGAAGAAGAACTTTGATAGACAGATCTGATACAGTGACACAGAAGATAATATACAATCCACTGTCCTCGTATCTTGATCTTTTATGTGCATTCAACTGCAGGAAAAAAAAAAAAGAGGAAAAAAAGCTTTTTATTAAAAGAAAAAAGCCCGTCACTAGACACTTTGCTTACAGAAAACTTATTTGCATCTCTTCTGCAGAGGAGTGGAGAACATATGTGACCATCTGACCCTCTTTTCCTGTTAGAAGGGCAATGGTAACATTCCCTCATTGATCACTGGAGCCTAGCTATGGAATCATTTTGCTAAGATGTCCTCAAAATGGTTCATTTACCCAGCAGTTCCCTTGCTGGCTGAAGACTTTAAATATCCAGAGCATTTTGGATGTATCTCTCTTATATCTTCTTCATCTCCTTCTCAAGTGGGGGGACAAAAAAAATAGGACTTCCAGCCTGTAGCTCCATCTTAAAACTCAACAAAGCTTCTGTGATTGTGCCCAATGTCTGTTCCTTGTTCCCAGTAACTTCTGAATCAGCTGGCCAGCTTCAAGCAAATCTGAAGGAAGGATGGCATGACTTGAAGGAGAGAGATCAGTGAGCGTTCACGCTGATGGCGAGGCAGGGAACTTCAGTTCTGCTTCAGGGGAGGTTGGCAAAGTGATTAGTATGTCTTGTGCCTGTCTAATCACCAGAAGCATGGCCTCAAACTAGCCTCAGGATGCTTCTTTAGCAGTAAAAAAAAGGGTCAGGTGCCATTGGCAGAGGAGCTGTGGTCAGTGAGAAAGTGGAGGGAGCACAGTTTACAAATCTGTAGGAAACCAAACTTTGCTGTCTTCTCCACAAAGCATCCCAGTGAAACATCTCAGTCCACACGATGCAGTTGTAGCGTGGAGAAGTCATGGTTTTCTCACATGTGAGGGTTTGCTTCGTTCCAACGTGCGCAAAATCAAACCACGTTTGCCACGGTAAATTTTTCCTACGTGCAACTGTGATGATTAATTGTCATATAGAATCATAAAGGCACAGACTGGTTTGGGTGGGAAGGGACCTTTAAAGGTCATCCAGTCCAATCCCCCTGCACTCAGCAGGGACATCTGCAACTAAAGCAGGGTGCTCAGAGCCCCGGCCAACCTCACCTGGAAGGTTTCCAGGGATGGGGCAGCCACCACCTCTCTGGCCAAACAGTTTTGCCTCCTCCTTTATCATCAGTCCCCAAAATGCAGATTTTTGCTCTAATTCTCTTGCAGTGTGAAACAAAATTGTAAAAACGTCTGTGAAGGTGGAAGTAAAAGTAGCTGACACGTAGCCAGTTCAGCATTGTACTTCGAAGGGAGTTTTTTCTGCTCTGCGTTTGCTCCAGCTTAGTGCAGCTTTTACATGTTAATTTTACTGTTGCTGCATCCAAACAACCGCCTGGTTTTGAAGAGACCGAGTTTCTATTTGCATGTAACTTTAATCTCTCTAAAACTTCTGAGAAAATCATTTTAACTTGGTAGTCTTTGTTTCTTTTCTTTAAAGATGCGTTTAATTATTCTTAAAAAAACTTTTTTTTCCCGATGAGATATTATCATTAAAATGATGGTATTAAACTCGACATCATGAATAATTCACAATGCAATTTTGAAAAAAATTGCCATGCAAAACTACAATAATTAGTTTTATGTGATAGGAAAAGCATTATTTTCGTATTTAGACAGGAAGTGAACATTTATTTAGATACACTATTCATCCTATACTAAATTATGGCACAAACCAGTGTTTGTAATTTAAAAACATGACATGTTAATTTGGATCCCAGCCCTAAGATGCAAACTTGCATGTTGCCACCTACCTGATAAAATTGATTACTTTGTGTGTTTATGCATTTGCTGTTAAGCAGGTGCCTTTAAAACGTGATTGCATGTTTAAAATTAGATTCCAGTCCATGACATCATCTTTTATGAATTTTTTTGCATATTCTTCATAATATTTTGAGTAGTAGTATCCATAATTTTCTGAGGACACGATGACCATTCACATTCATTGCCCCCAGTCTTGTAGACAACTATAAAGAAGCTGTGAGATGGTTGGATGGAGTCATGGCATATGCCTTAAATTATTATTATGCCTAAATACTGTTGTACAAATCATAGAATGGATGGGGTTGGGAGGGAGCTCTGGAGATCATGGAGTCCAACCCCCCTGCCAGAGCAGGGTCACCCAGGGCAGCCCACACAGGAACAGAGCCAGGGGGGGCTGGAAAGTCTCCAGAGCAGGAGACTCCACAGCCTCTCTGGGCAGCCTGGGCCAGGCTCTGGCACTCTCCCAGGGAAGAAGTTTCTCTTCACATTGAGGTGGAACTTCCTGTGTCTCACCTTGTTATCATTACCTCTCATCCTATCCCAGGGCACAAGCAGAAAGAGCCTGGTCCCTTCTCCTTGCCCCCCACCCTGCAGAGATCTGTAACCATTTCTAAGCTCCCCTCTCAGGCTTCTCTTCTCCAGGCTGAACAGCCCCAGGGCTCTCAGCCTTTCCTCCTCAGAGAGATGTTCCAGTCCCTTTGGCATCCTCATAGCCTCCACTGGACTCTCTCCAGTAGTTCCTTCTCTCTCTTGAACTGGGGAGCCCAGATCTGAACACAACACTCCAGCTGTCGTCTCACCAGGGCAGAGTAGAGGGGAAAGAGAACCTCCCTCCACCTGCTGAACTTACTACCTTACATCTTCCCAAAGGAAACTGTTTGGCAGTTTTGAGTCAGACTGACTTTTCTTACTGACATCTTGAAAAGTCTTCTCCCTTTCTCAACACAGAGTAAGGAACTCTGCTGAGTAAGCACCATGAACTTCTGTCCTGCCCTAAATCCTGCATTTTGCAGAATCCTCAGTTTCTACTTATTCACTGAATCAAGTTGAATGGTTGTTTTTTTCAACTTAATGAATCACTCTATAGACAGGAAATAGAAAAAAGATAATTATTTCTTTAAGTTGCAATTGGCAAGGATTCCAGGCTTGTATAGGAAGAAGGCACAGATATGTTCACATTCTCCTTTGAGCTCTCTTCTTGAGCTGCTGGATGTTGGCATGTGTTTGTCAAGAATGCTCATCAGTATCTAAAGGGTGGAGATCAAGAGGATGTACTCTTCTCAGTGGTGCCCAGCGCTAGGACAAGGGGCAGCGGGCACCAACTGGAAGCCAGGAGGTTCCATCTGAGCAGGAGGAGCAAGTTCTGTGGTGTGAGGGTGGTGGAGCCTGTGCCAGGCTGCCCAGAGAGGCTGTGGAGTCTCCTTGTCTGGAGAGATTCCAAAGGCGCCTGGACCCTGCGCTGCTGGTCCCCCTGCTCTGGGTGCCCCTGTTGGATGGAGCAGGGGGTGGCACCAGATCATCTCCAGAAGGCTCTTCCAACCCCCACCATGCTGTTGTTATGTGATTTAGTTTGTGCTGTGTGGATAAAGTCTATGAGCTGTGAGACGAGGAATTTTCAGAAGTGAGCTGGGAACCTGCAGCTTTGGCAGAGCAACTTCTTGGGTTCTGTCAGCTGTAGTTGTGAAGAGTTTATGCAGTCTTTTAAGATACAGGGATAAAATTGAACTCTGAATAAAATCACATTCACAAAACAGGAAAAAAATAGTCTCCAGAGAAAAAATGATGACATAATTGCATCCGTATCATGATGTGTATGCACAGCGGGGTTTCTGTAATGGATGTGGACAGTCATAATTCTGGCATTTCCAAACTTCTGACCACCTGATTTTGTGATACTAATGTAAGCTAAATGATTTAGTTGAATGGAGTAATGCTGTAAAAAAGAGCTTGTTGAAATGCAATCAGTGTCTCAAAGCAGCAATAGAGAGTTTATTCCTATCTTCTATTAATTTGAATGGCAGGTGGAGCTGAATCTCGCAGTGCGCTTTGAACGTGGCACTAAATGTTTTTAATGCCTGTGGTGGCAAGAGAACCTCGTGAAATTTCATGAGGACAAGGGTAGAGTCCTCCACCTGGGGAAGAAAAATCCCCTGCACCAGTAAAGCTTATGGGTTGACCTGCTGGAAAGCATCTCCATGCAGAAGGACCTTGGAGTCCTGGTGGACTGTAGGTTCTCCATGGGATAGCAGTCGGCCCTTGTGGCCAAGAAGACCAATGGTCTCCTGGGTTGCATAAAGAAGAGTGTGTCCAGCAGGTCCAGGGGGGTTCTCCTCCCCTCTATTCTGCCCTGGTAAGGTAATTTCTGGAGTACTGTGTCCAGCTCTGGTCTCCCCAGTTCAAGAGGGACAGGGAAATACTAGAGAGAGTCCAACAGAGGCTACAAGGTTGATGGACGGACTGGAACATCTCTGTGATGAGGAAAGGCTGAGATCCCTGGAGCTGTTTAGCCTGGAGAAGAGAAGCCTGAGAGGAGATATTAGGAATGATTATAAATATCTGAAGATTAGGTGTCAAGTATAAGGGGCCAGGCTCCTATCAGTGGTCCCCTATGATAGGATGAGGGGCAATGGTTACAAACTGGAACACAGGAAGTTTTATCACAACATGAGGAAAAACTTCTTCCCTGTGAGAGTGCCAGAGCCTGGCCCAGGCTGCCCAGAGAGGCTGTGGAGTCTCCTGCTCTGGAGACTTTCCAGCCCCCCCTGGCTCTGTTCCCGTGTGGGCTGCCCTGGGTGACCCTGCTGTGGTGGATGTGTTGAATGAGGTGATCTCCAGAGGTTCCTTCCAATCCCCATCATTCTATGATTCTGTCCTTCTGTGAAGAGATTCAGATCTTGTCTTTATGTGTTAAAATACTAATGTATGTCTCTTACTTATCCCAGAACCTCTTCAAAGCTTTCAATTAAGCAAAGAGTTCAGCACAGCTCTGCGTTTGCAGGATCCTTTCCCTGCTACCTTGAATTTAAGATCCTCTTCTACTGGTAGTTGTCAAAATGAAGTAGCTGTGTTTTAATTATCCCGTTGACACCTTGAGCAGTACCTGGACGTTTGACGCTGGCAGTAAGGCAGAGGTGTACTGAATAAAGATTATTGCTGTGAGAGTGTTGTGAATATCTATATTTTTCCTAAGTATTCTTTTTTTTTGGTTTTTTTTGTGCTGTTTTTGGTATCTCCGTGGTGATTTGGGGACTGCCTCATTAGCGACTGGGACCCAGACCTGGGAGAGATTTTGTTCTATCAGCTAGGAAGATCTGCTCTTGCTCTTTGTACCACGCAGCTTCCTCTAATGTGAAGAGGCTAGAAAATGTTAGCAAATAATTTCTTTCCCTGGTTCATTAAAGGCATCGCCGGAACAGTCTTCACAGCGGTTCTGACACCTTTTGTAACTCCATATTCTGCACAGAACGGTGCACACTCGTTTCATCAAAGCTTATATATGCAAACTTTTGTTGTGCTAATGTAAGCTCCCTCAGGGTGCTCTGTGGCACCAGCACAAATTTTAACATTTTGACTTCTGCACTGCTGGATTTTGTGTATGTCGCCTAAAAAAGCAGCGAGAATTTTGTTTCTTTTTCTTTTGTTGTTATTGCTGGTCCTTTGTGCCTTCAAAGGCTTTTCAAGGCATTTTCCTCTTATTTTTTTGTGGATGCACTGATTTCTTTCCGTGATTTGAAGTCAGAAGAAGATTTTCTCTGTTACTTTTTGAACTGACAGGTTTTGTTGAGCTTTCAAAGGCACTGCAAGATACAGGGTTGTGTCGTTATCAACACTGTCAGATCCTTTCTGCAATAACAAAAGAGCCAGCCAAAGACTCTCTATAACAAGATGAGAATTTATTGTGGATGTGCAGAAACCCTGCCTAAGGTCTTTTCTCATTCCTCCTGGTGTATCAAGTCCAACATGACAATAGCATTGTTATAAGTAGTACATAAAAGTCATGTTGCCTATGCAAAGTAAACTCCCATTTCCAAGACCTGGGAAATGATAGAGCAGTTTGGTGGGGTTTGGTCTCTTCTCCCAAGGAACAAGCGGTAGGACAAGAGGAAATGGCCTTAAGTTTGCCCAGGAAGGTGGTGGAATCACTATCCCTGGAGGTGTTTAAAAAAATGTCTTGATGTGGCACTTCAGGACATGGTTTAGTGCCCTGATAATATTTAGAAGATGTTTGGACTTGATGATCCTGAAGGTCGTTTCCAACCTTAATGACTCTGTGGTTCTAAGTTGCACCAGGGGAGGTTTAGGTTGGACAAGAGGAGCTAATTTATTTCCCAAAAGGGTTGTCAAGCCCTGGAAGGAGCTGCCCATGACAGTGGTGGGGTCCCCATGCCTGGACAGAGTTAAAAGCTGTGGAGATGTGGTGCTGACAACCTGGCAGTGCTGCGTTAATGGTTAGACTTGGTCTTAAAGGTCTCTTCCAACCCAAAACGATTCTATGACTCTAGTATAGAAAATATTTTCATTTTTAGATATAAACTTTCTACCATATAGCTTTAGTGGCTCAATTTAGCTTCTGCCAGGTTGCTCTGGAACCTTTTCTGATGCTAGCGTTACAGTTGACAGTGTGTTCCCTGAAGCTGGAGTCATCTGTCAGTAAAGGCTGCATTTAGGGTTAGGATTTAGGTTAGGATTAGGGTTAGGCAGCACTGGATCAGCAAAGGTGTTCATATCAAAAAAAAAAGCAAAACAAAAAGGGTACTGCAACACAGTTCAGAAGGATCAATACAAATAAAAGCTACTCCCCCCCCCCAAAGTTAAAAGGGCAAAACCACAGTATTTTGAAACAGTGAGGTTATAGGTTTCTTCTATAAGAAAACTTGTGAGCAAACACCATCGTAAGTGACGTTGTGGATACTGAGATGTAAGAGCAAAAGAGTGTGAACTTTGGTAACTGCTGTAATAAAAAGAGAAATTTGCTGATAACCAGGATGTTTAAAAGCTGACGAGCCCAGTGTGACTTCATTGACTCCCATGGTTTTAGCTTGTAAAAGGTTCCCTATGACATAATAAATAATCCTGTCTTCAGGAGAAGTTATGACTTCAAAAGTTCTGAGTTTAAGTTTCAGGACCAAGGATCTATGATTCTGTTATAATCCATATGTCTATGATTCTATTTTAAACTATATATATAAATAGCTATATAATTTTTTTCTTTTCTTTTTTTTTTTCCCCTTAAAAGGTTGGACTAGATGATCCTTGAGGTCCCTTCCAACCTAGTATTCTATGATTCTATGTGGCTCTTCATTTCATCAGTTGTGAATTTTTGACAGCTTGCAGCCTTAAACCTGAAGTTAAATGTACCAGCAAGATGCAATGTCACATGACATGATTTAATGGTAGTAGAATGAAGATTAACTTGTCCCTTCTGCTTAAAAATAGACTGATATTTGCAGCTCAGTTTCTTAAAAATATATAGACTTTGTCTATTGCAGGTGTTTTTTTCAGTACATCGCTGGATTACTGGGCAGTAACCCAATAATCATGTCCTCTAAATGTGACCCATGTGATTGGAGAAATAATATATTTCCTGGAGAAATATGCCGGGCATTAATTTTCTCTTTCATCGGCACATTCTGTTTGCTTTGCCTAAGTAACTACTGAGAGCAAAATGATTCCATTTTAAAGCTGTGAAAAATGTTAGTGTTCCATATAGGTGGTAAATATTCACTCCGCTGTACTTACAAAATTATTTATATGTTGTTTGTTGTAAAGCTTCCTTTTAGAAAAAGAAATCTTCTCTTTTCGGAGGATTTAACATTTGTTCTCATAGGCTGTGTTGTGCATATAAATGTTCCTTTTTCTGGGAAGTGTTTTAAAATTGAATGTCACTTCAGGAAAGTCAAGGCAAATTTTCCTTTTCATTTTAATGGCAGCAGGACTGGGCTGATATATCTTAGATGATACAGTGATTGACGTCTCAAACCCGTTAGAGGTTTAAAAAACAAAAAAGAGTTTGAGGACTGAAATGGAGTTAATTGCAGTAGGTAAATAGGTGAAGGCATGATTTGCTAATTTTAGGAATTTTACAAAAAGAGCACCTGTGAAGTCATGATGAGGGGACCTTTAACATACATATTTGAAGTTGAGTCCCAGACAAGAAGATCAAATGTATATGCACTGATGTTATTTTTATAAAACTAAATAAATAACTTGGGGCTAGATTCAAGGTAGTGATGTAGAAAAAAAAATACTTGGGTTATAGATTTCTATAGCCTCCTTGCTTGCTGCAATTTTTACTTTCATTTTTTCAGTGTTTTAATGTCATCTTCTGAATAACTTTATTTAGATTTATGTTGGAATAAAGGATCAAAATGCTATTTTCAGGTTGGTTTTTTTTTCACAGCAAAAGTCTATTGACTATTGACATTCACTGTCTGCAAGAACTATACAGTTCCAAACTAGAGGAAAACGTATTCTTAAAGAGATTCTGTAGAGAGTTTGAGCAGAGAAAATGGCATTAAAACTGAAAAAAAAGAGGCAGAACTTTCAAAATATACTTATTCTATTTAGCTGTGTAAAAATTCAGTACCACCTTACATTCCCTCAGGAGTTAGTTATTTATGTGAAAAACAAGCATCAGCTCCATAAAGGTGATTTTAGAAATGATTCATCAGGATTGGTGTAACATCCCAATGTGCTGCATGCTTCATATATATCTAAACAAGGAGAAATGGTTGCTGTCCAAAATCAGATGTACTAAGACAAGTAGAAGTATGGGAATGGAGAGAGAGAAAAAATGGGTGCCTACAGGCTGTGCTCGTGCTGGTAAATTAAATAGCTGAGAGACGAAACTCATATTCCTAGAACAATAAAATCATAACACGGTTTGGATTGGGAAGGACCTTTAAAAGTCATTAAGTCCAACCCCCCTGCACTGAGCAGGGACATCTTCAGCTAGAGCAGGTTGCTCAGAGCCCCATCCAGCCTCATCTGGAATGTTGCCAGGGATGGAACATCAACCAGCTTTCTGGGCAACCAGGGACAGTGTTTCAGCATCCTCAGTGTAATACATTCTTTTCTTCATATCCAGTCTAAATCTCTCCTCTCTTAGTTTCGAACCATCACCCCTTGTCTTGTCCCAAGAGGCCCTGATAAAAAGTCTATCCCCGTCTTTCTGGTATGTCCCCTTTAAGTATTGAAAGGCTTCGATAGTGTCTCGCTAGTGCCTTCTTCAGGACGAGCAACCCCAACTCACAGAATCACAGAATTTCCCATATTGGAAACAAATTTTCAGATCATCTATTCCAGTCATTAACCTTACACTGACAATACCTCGACTAAACCATTTGCCTCAATGTTGTGTCTCCACAACTCTTAAATACCTTCAAGGATGGGGTCTCAACCACTTCCCTGGGCAAGCTGTTCCAGTGCCTGGTAACCCATTCAGTGAAGAAATTCTTACTAATATCCAACCTAAACTTCCCTTGGCACAACTTGAGGCCGTTTCCTCTTGTCCTATCACTTGTTACTTGGTTGAACAGACTGACCCCACCTGGCTTCATCCTCCTGTCATGGAGTTGTCCAGAGACAGAAGGTCTCCCCTGAGCTTCCTTTTCTCTAAACAACCCCAGGTCATAGAATCATAGAACAGTTTTGGCTGGAAGAGACCTTCAAGATCATCAATTCCAGCCTTACTCCCAGCCCTACCAAACCCACTCAACCCTGTCCCTAAGCACAACATCCACCCTGCTCTTCAACCCCTCCAGGGATGGGGATTCCACCAGCTCCCTGGGCAGCCCATTCCAGTGCCTGACAACCCTTTCTGGAGAGAAATGCTTCCTGATCTCCAGCCTCAACCTCCCCTGGGTCAACTCCAGGCCATTTCCTATTGTTCTGTCCCTTGTCCCCAGGGAGAACAGACCAACTCCTGCCACACTACACCTTCCCTTCAGGCAGCTGGGGAGGGCAAGAAGGTCTCCCCTCAGCCTTCTTTTCTCCAGGCTAAACAACCTCAGATCCTTCAGCCTCTCCTCATCAGACACACGCTCCAAACCCTTTCCTAGCTTTGTAGCCGCCTCTGGACCCTCTCCAGCACCTCAATGTCCTTCTTGTAGAGAGGGGCCCAAAACTGGACACAGTATTCGAGGTGCAGCCTCAGCAAAGCCAAGTACAGAGGAAGCCAAGTAGAGAGGTCCCTCAGCCGCTCCTCACCACACTTGTGCTCTTCACCCTTCCCCAGCTCCGTTGCCCTTCTCTCACCACGCTCCAGCCCCTCAATGTCCTTCTTGGAGTGAGGGGCCCAGAACCGAACACATTACTGGAGATGTGGACTCACCAGTGCCAAGTACAAGGGTAAAATCACTTCCCTGGTCCTAGTGGACACACTGTTTCTGATACAGGCTGGGATGCCATTGACCTTCTTGGCCACTTGGGCACCCTGCTGGCTCATGTTCAACTGGCTGTCAGTAAACATCCCAAGGTCTCTCACTTCTGAGCAGCTTTCCATTCTTCCCCAAGCCTGTAGTGTTGCTGGGGGTTGTTTTAGCTGAAGTGCAGGGGGGGTCTCTCTCTCTCCCCAGAGCCCAGGGAGTCGAGGGGCAGGATCCCCTTTCTCTACCTAGTATTTTATCAGACACTCCCTGGGCACATTTTAGCAGTGCAGACAAGAACCACTGGAACAGTCTTGCCCCAGTATAGCCTTGCTGGTTTGGAAACTGGGAGAGGTTGGTGTGGATGCGGCCAGACTGGTGTCATGGACCACAATGTTCTGTGGTTTGCCATGACTAGTGGTGCCCAGATAGAATCATAGAATCATTATGGTTGGAAAGGACCTCCAGGGTCATCAAGTCCAACCTTTGTCCTAGCATTTCTCTAGGCACTACACCATATCCTCAAGCTCCACATCTATTTGTTCTTTAAACACCTCCAGGGATGGTGACTCCACCACCTCCCTGGGCAGCCTGTTCCAGTGCCCAGATAGTTCCTGGGGTGAAGAGTTGATGTTGTTACCACCACTCCTCAGTCTTACAGATTTACCCAATCATTAAAGTGATCTTTAACTGTTAATTGCTTGTCAAGTCTATGGATGAATTTTTGCGAAAGAATTTGGAGAGCCAAGGGAGCATTGTGAAGCTCTGAGTGAAAAATTCATGAAGTAAAATAAAAAATATACATGGGGAAATAGCCAGAAAGAGTGTGGAAATTCACAGTGTTGGTGCATCAATCACAGGAACAAGATTCCAGTAGCGGCTGGTCAGAGAATTTCAGAAGGTTGCACAATTCTTTTGAAAGTAGTAAATACAGAAAGTTTTAACGTGGTGCCTGTAGTAGGGTCTAACAGAAGAATTAAGTGACACATAACTACAGTGACCTCAGCTGTGTGTGGAAGGGGAAAATGCGATGTGTGATTCTAGGAGACAGTTTTGGATGGAAATAACATGTCTCTGCTCTACAATTTTAGCTGTAAAGCCAGGGGGGAAACATTACCTTGCAGAAATGTGTTGGAGAAAAAGCAGCAAAACTTCTACATGGAATTGAGATGAAACTGATGGAAGGTATGAGTTGGCATGGACTTTGAAGACATATGCCTGAAAGGAGCAAAACAATTTTTATATATATATATATATATATAAAATTAAAAGAGTCATGTCCCTTAGCACCACATCTCTATGGCTTGGAAACCCCTCCAGGGTTGGGAACTCCCCCACCACCCTGAGCAGCCTGGCACAGCCCTGGACAACCCTTGCGCAGGAGAAATTGTTCCTCAGCTCCAACCTAAACCTCCCCTGGTTCAACTTGAATCTTCTTCCTCTTGTCCTGTTGCTTGTTCCTTGGAGGGAGAGACTGACCCCCCTGTCTCCAACCTCCTGTCAGGAGCTGTCAGAGCCAGAAAGTCTCTTCTCAGCCTCCTTTGCTCCAGACTCAACAAGCCCAGACCTGATCTGTCCTAAAGTGTAAATACCTAACTAGTGTAAATCATGACCTTCAGACTTATTTTGCCATGATGAAATGATGGGAAACGGCAGACAATGTGGGCCTTCGACTTCTGTGACTACTGTAGCCACATTAAGCTTCATAGAGCTACACTCGTTCACATCAATTAATTCTTACCTTAGAAGCTTATCACTGTAACCCTGTAAACCTGATTACCCTGATTCATAGAATCATATAATGTCTTGGGCTGGAAGGGACCTCTGAAGGTCATCTAGTCCAGCCCCACTGCAGTGAGCAGGGATACCCTCAACTAGACCAGGCTGCTCAGAGCCTTGTCCAACCTCACCTTGAATATCTCCAGGGATGGGGCCTCAACCCCCTCCCTGGGGAGCCCATTCTACTGTTCTACCACCCTCCATGTAAAGAACTTCTTCCTGATATCCAATCTAAATCTACTCTTCTCTAATTCAAACCCATAACCCATTCCAACTGCAAAACCCTCAAGCAGGTCATTTCTTGAGCAAGCACTGTGGAGAGTGAACTTTTCAAAGACAATTTTTGGTTAATGAGTGATTAGAGTGTAAGATCATCTCCTCTACTTTGATCTAAATGGAGAAGGAGAGACAACGGACAGGAGACATGCCATGGAGACCTCTTCTTAGTTCTTCTGCTCTGGCAAGGAGACACCATTTAATAATAAATGTTTAAAAAAGTCACCTATGTAGAGAGTGAATGCTCATAAATTCTATTTTTTATGACAGAGGCCTTGGATGAACTACTATGTTGTCATCAGAGATGCAAAATTAAATGTTCCTGCTTTTTTCCTTTTGATATGAGGATCTAAGTTATTGAAAAAAACAAACCAACCCACCCTAGCCCATAATTATGGCTCCTTGAGCTTTGACAAGTCCAGTTTTCCTCACGGACAGAAAATCCAGATGCCATTGCCAGGTAACTTTCACATAGTCATCAAAAGAAAGTACATTTTATATTTTATAATTCTCACAAACTATTTTATCCCACGTAAATTAATTTTGCTCACTTCTCTGCTTGTATTTATCGGGATTGCTTCCTGAGTTCACATCATTCGCTCAAGTTATGGCACTGGGAAGAATAAATGGAAGATACTTTTCTGCTAAACCTCAGTCCATAAAATGTAGTCTGTGTTGATCAAATTCTTGGCAAAATACTCTAGTTCCCAAAAAAGCCTTGCTGAAAAGATCACCTGAATATATACATTCCATGGTTTTAGTGGCATTTATTCTGTATTAATAGTTCTCCTGCACAGAAGCATTACGAGCATTTCAAGCTCAGATCATGCTACTGGTTTTCAGAACGGGATACAATAAATAATTCCTTTCAAAGCTTTTGTCTTTCTTTTATTCCAACTTATTCAGCTGTGACAATAGCTGGACAAAGTAAATTTTTAAGTCTTCTTCTCGTAGGAGGCTGAAATTGTTTAGCTGCCATTTAGGTTTATTTATTTGGTGCCAGCTCATAGTTAAAGTTCTGTAAAACTTCTATTTTTGCTCTTTACCAGCATTCTTTTCTGCTGAATTCTTTGTTTCTTGTCATACCTCCATGGTTCTACATGATATTCCTTTTATACATCTTAAAGCTTCTTGGATTTCACTCATGCCAGGAGCTGCTTCTGGAGGCTGGGGCTCGGTCTGGGGGAGCAGGCTTGGTCTTTATCTCTCTCTTTAAAGCCCTGAGACCTGGTGATTTAACTGTGCAGTTATTTGAACTTTGCTAACGTTAACTCTCCACCTTCAACAGCTCCCGTCAAGTCAGCACTGTAGGTTTGTGGTTCAGAGGCTTGTGATAGCCTAAGCAAAATGATAGTGCTGAGGTGGCTTGAAAGGGAAACAAGTCCAGGCAAACCCAGTACATTCTGGCAACCTTTTCATGGCTCACTTTCTCCATTGTCACTAGATTAGGTTTCCAAGGTCCTCCTCCTGCATCTCCTGGCTTCTTGTCTCAAAGATGGCATTGGTCTTGGCCCAGCCACGTTTAGTCTTGGCCAGCCTCAATTAAAATAGAATCCCCTTTCTCAGCTCTATTACAATAGTGACACTTTGTTTTCTGAGTGTAAGAGGCTTGAGAGGCTTTTTGGTGTTTTATGGTGAGACTTACTGCTCATAGAATCATTCTGATTGGAAGCAACCTTTAAGATCATCAAGTCCAACCGTCAAAACAGCACTGCCAAGTTCTCCCAGCTCTTTTCAAAGAATTACTTTGGGTGTTCTTGTTTGAATGAAGGACCATTAAAATTTAAGGGATGAATACTGTCCCTGGCCTAGTGGAAATGGCATCTTAGGACCACTCTGGATGGAAGGGACCTCCTGATGTTTTTAGTTCAACATCCTGCACTTAGAGCAGGTTGCTCAGGGCTTTGACTGTTAGAGGACAAGACTTGTCATTCTGAACCCTGCTGCAGCATTTGTCCAGATCTATTACAAATTTATTATTCTGTCTTTTTTTTTTTTTTGACGTGGACTGTCCCATGTTTCAACCTCTCTCTGTTGCCTCTTGTCATTTTAGTTTATACCTGTAAGAAGGGCCTGGTTTCATCTTCCCTACACCCTCCAGTTAGGTGGACAGCACCAGATTGACTCTTCTCCTTCTCCTCTTAATATCATGCAAACCTAATTCTTTCAGCATCCCCTCATGTGTCACGTATAACTATTTTGGTACCCTATATAGGGCTCTGTCTGTCTATCTACCTACCTCCATATGTACCTCTCTGCCTATCTACCTATAGCTTGGTAGCCCTATATATACAGTCATTATACAAAGGCTGATTCCCTAAAGCAGTGGGTCACATGCAACTTCTTTAAGCAGTTCTTTAGTAACAGCTTCACTGACACAAACTGCATCTGGGCTACGTAGGCGGAATCACACGTTTTGCAAGTCAAAGGGTCATTCCTAATGCAGTTTGAAAGACGTTCTGTACATTTGGCGATTAATGTATCATTTGTAACTCCATGTCTAAGTGCTGTTTTCTTTTCTAGTGCACATCTTCCTAGGCTACAGTGTTTGTCTCCATAAGCAACGCATGCAAAAAGGGGTGACTGCAGTCATACATTTTGCAAATGCAAAATATCTAAAATTAATATTTGCTTTTGGAAGATGAAGTTATGGAAATACCATAAAATAAATATAAAGCAAATGAAAAGAGAAAAAAATAAAAATATATATAGGAATGTGTGGGGTTTGGTTTTTTTAACTGACAAGATCTGGAATGAGCTTTCAGATGTTAAATACCATATTGTCTTCTTATTACTTTTCTTTTATTCTTTTACCTTGGTTATTAGAAGAAGAAATGATGGTGGAATTTAGAGGATGAGCAGTCAGCAGATTGAAAGTAATATTTGCAAGTCCTTAAAGATGAAGGCAGCAGAAAGCCAAATGGTTTCCAAAAAGGGACATTTCATGGAGTGATTTATCTGAGATGGCATCGCCATTTGTTGTACAATTTCAGTCTTGTTGCTATGGGAACCAATTTTACTGTTGCAGTGATTGTTAATCAGGATTTGTAGTTATACCATTTTTACCACAAGGCCTTATATCCTTACAGATTAAATCACAGTTCTCATTGACAGAGGTGTACATCAAACGTTATTGCCAGAAATAAAATCTGACCAACCTTCCTGTCATTTTTCTCACCATTACTACAATCAGAGAGCTGAAGCTGAAGTTAACTTTTACAGGAACTCAAGGATTCTGCCGCAGTTACATTTGTCATACTTGTACAATTCCAGGAAAAGACGGGAAAAAAAAACCAAAAGAGGGAAAAAAGGGAAGCTTTCTGTATGACACTTTTGTTTTTCATTCAAGTGGAAATGAATTCAGTACTCTGGAGATGTACTTTTTATGTATTGCTCCTTTAAGCATCTCTTAAGGCAGGGTTAAAGCTTAAGGTTATCTAAAGTGAAGAACTTTTCTGCTTTTATTTAGAAAAGACAGAGATGTTTGTGTTATGGAGGGAAGATTCAACACTCAAAGTTTATATACCTTAGCAGTGTAAATATTCTGTATCTTTTCAATCTTCCCTCTAGTTTTTCAACTGTCCCTGCAAAGAGGGTGTTGGCAGGAATGGGGACAAAAGGGCTGATGCAGTGTGGATTGTATTAGCCTTTGCTTCAGTTAAAAGAGGATACCAGGGTCAAAGAGCATGACTTCTGTGGGCCTGGGCCTGGCTGGTTCTCTGTAAGGTGAATAGAAATGGGAAGAATAATTCTTTCTCTCCAAATTTACTCTCTTGGTGACCTAAGAGTTAGGCTGAAATGTTTCTCTGGACACCCAAAGCTTAAAGTAACAGAGATACATCTTTCTGCTTGGTTTCTCTTATGTATCTCCCTTTTTTTTTTTTTTGCTACCAAAAAAATCATTTAAATTTTGAAGAAAGCCATTGGTAAATTGAAAACTGATGCAATGGTGCACTCAAAATTCACAGAAAACTTGAAAAACAGATGAGAATGGTTAACTTGCCCTTTCATCTCAGCTGAAGCATATTGATGACCAATATTGTTCATTGTCCACCGGAGATCAGTTTAATGGAATCGTTAAACCAAATTCTTGTCTTGGAGTCCAAAACTACTGACCACTGATGGCAGAGCTCCAGTTCCTCACTCCTTTAACTCGACCAATAAAAAACTGTCAGCACACAACTTGTGATGGGTTGTGAGATGAAATTATGTGGATCACATCTGAGTACAGACTGCGCTGGGGATTATTTTCTTGTCTCCTCTCTTATTTAAGTAGTGTTTTGGCAGAATTTTTGAAGTGCCATATCCGAATGACGCTGAATTGCCAGCACTGTTCCCAGGTTTACGTTGATCTGATAGTATATTACTCAGTATGATACAGCCAGGTAGAGCGTTATGTGGTATTTCACACAACCCCTCTGATTGTTGGCTTCTTCCCCACTGAACTAAATTCACAGCTTCTCTAATTTCAAGTCAGCCCCATTGAGCCAGGAACATCTATGTAACAGTTTTGTTTTCACTTCATTGTATTCCAAGTACACTGATGGATGCAATATCAAAATATTAGCAAGGTGCTAGTCACGTTTTTCTTCCTTTTTTTTTTTGATCCCTTCCCTGATTTTCATTCTCCTTTCTCCTTTTTCACGTTCGCTGCTGCCGATACCCAACCCCCACTATAATTCTGATTGGCTAAATTAATTCTGCAGCATCCTGCTGTGAATAATTATGTTCATCCAGTGTGGAGCTGGATGCCTTTCTCTCCCCCCTCTCCTCCTTGCCTAAATTATAATGTGACAATTGAAGCTCACAGCTGGCTCATCAGAGGTGGCCAGTTTGGGAATTGGCACATCTGAATGTGCCTCTCCGTTAACTCTCTGCCTTGATTGCTTAAGACAAGACATATGTAAACCCCATGATTATTACCATTTTGTGCATTTCACAAAGATACTGCTTTAAACGGCAAAGCTGTTGTGTTTGTTGGGGGAGGGGAAATTACAGGAATTTTTCTCTTCCCCTCCCCACCGTTCCCTCCAACAATAAATAGCTGTCAGACTTATGTCAAGAATGAAATTATAGGAGCACATGAGGCCTTGATTACATTGTTTAGGATAGATTGCTATTAGCATACTGAAATGAAGTCTAATTTTTCAGTGCTTCAGCTCAGTCAAGAAGCAAGTGACACAGGAGGGGGAAGGGCTATCAGCTACAAGAAATGAATGATGTAATTCCGTGCGACCATTCTGTGGCCTCTCTCAGTTATCAGTGGTTTAAAACAAACGGTGAAATAAATACATATTTTCTGCTGACAGGTATTTGTTGGGAGGTAAGGCGAAGCTGGTGTATTACTGAATGAAACATTCCAGTTAGGTGTCTTTGTCAACTTATTAAAGACATCTCAAAAGCAAATTGGTGTATATTTAATCCGTCCTCACACAGCTTCAAGTTCACTCGGCCCTTTTGAATTTTGGAGTTGAAAATACATTAGGGTTTTTTTTTTATGAGTCGTTTGCATAATTCATAGAGCATTGCACGTTCCGGCTCCCGTTCATCCTCTGCTGATCCCTACTTATTATAAGATTGTGTGTAGGGCAAGTGCTCTTGTTGTGGTTTTGGTGTTTACAGTTTCTGGTGATGTGCACACATTGCTGGCTTAGTTTGCAAATCTTTCATTGTGTATTCTGTGAGTCTCCTAACCTTTAAATGTTTTAATATCCGTGGCTTCTACGGTGGAAGTTTTATTAGTCACACAGACATTGTTTTAACTACCTCTCTTTTGGTGGGGTGGAAATAAATAAAAATTGTCTTGACTCATTCCTGAAACAATCGACCTGGAGTTTGGAAAGGGTCAAGATTCATTTGGGTTTACCGGGATGGCAGAGAGCAGCAAGGAGAGAGCAGGAGCTGCGCATGATGATACATAAAGATTCTACTTTCATGAGCTTGAGTTGGCCGTCTGAGCGGGATGCGCAAGACACCCAAATCAAGCATTTAGAATGGATTTACACCACGACATTGTGAATTTGCTAGATGGTACATACTACACAGAAAGTTCTTATTGAAATACTAGACATTTTATCTTTCTAATTTGAAATGCTCAACACTTTATTGTGATTTAAAGTAATACAACAGCATCATCCGCAGAGGGACATGGTAATTACAAGAAACTCTATCTGAAATACCCCTAAAATGAAACAATATATCTTTAAGAGGCAGGTCTGAGATCTGCTGTTTTGGAGACCTCTTCTTGTTCAAAAACCCCCATGGTTTACTGTGTTGGAAAGTTGGGAGTCTCTTTGTTCAGTGTCTCACGCAGCCTGTGGAGCTCGTTGGCCAAGGCTTTGAATGCCGGGAGTTTATCAGAGCTCAAAAGGTGTTTAGAGAAATTCAGAGAAGAAAAATCCTGTAAGTATTGATACCTTTAGTACAGATAACCGTAAATTATAGAATTGACAAGGAAAGATCTAGAGAATGTATATCTGCAGTGATCTATGATCAGTCAACTAACTCCCTTACAAGTCTTGGTCTAGACTAAGCACTGGGATCATCTGCACTACCCTGGGACAAGGAAGGAGATATGAACCTTAAGGTGAGTCTCCTAATGACCTGGAATGGATGAAAACCACTTCATCCCTTGCCTTGTTATGTGAGTCACAGAAAGCCCTTGGTAGTCAGATGAGTTGATACAACTTTGTGGTTTCCCACTGGAAACCTCCAACATTGGGTAATATTTATTTTGCAATTTCTAAGCTGTCTTGGCCTATGGTATGACTATGAGGCCAAAGCATGCAACTTGATGCCTGAAAATTTACTGTGATGGTTTGGAGGAACATTTAATATGTTTTTGGAGTATAACTCATAGCTTGGTAATCACTTCTGTACTGGCTATGACATAGGAGCCGCGGGGAAAGGGAAAATAACACCGCAGGGTTTGGGTCTCCGATGTGCCCAAAGTTTGCAAGGTGGACTTGGTAGTTTTGAAATACTCCTTTTATATCCATTGTAGTGAATTCTTGCTGGTACTTGCGTACAAGCTCAAAAAGCACATTGTCACTGTATCACTTTACTAAGAAATATATATTTCAAAGTAAGGTGAAGATCGTTTCTGAAATTGGTGTGTAAGAGTGTCTTGAAATGACACGGAGCTCAAGCAATTGCAGTTATTGTTAACCAAAATTTCAGCTCCATTGAAATCAGAGGAAAAAAGCAAGCGTATCAAATGGAAAGGGACGAATTTGCAGTGGAAAACAATTTTCGATTTTAACTGGTAAGATGAACACAGATACGAAGTAGAGAGAAAAATATATAGTAGGTATTTAAAAAAATTATTTTTAAGAAGTATGCTTAAGTCTAATTTAGAGAATCCTAATCCAATGCATGAAGAATCTTAATAATCCTAAAGAACATTTCCAGATTCTAAAAGTCTAAAAATATTTAATTTCCAAATTCTAAAAGTCTAAAAGTATTTATGCAACGGCGAAGTGATACTTCTTGCTGGACCACATTTTTCATGGATTAGTTCTACTGAGATGTTTGAAACTGAAGTCCCTCTAAACAACAGCAAAGTGTCCACGTCAGCCATGCTGAAACTGATGGTAGTCTTGCTGTTGATGACAGACAGTAGGTGTCAAATGCTGCTCTGTTTGAATTCAGATTCCACAAACTAATAAGAAAAAAAAAAGTAAAATACAATTTGGAATTAGAGAGGATGGTAGTTTTCTTGTCTGTAGTGTGTGAGTTTTTAATTGCACTGGTGTGAATGTGTTATGAATATTTCCTATGAGTACTTTACAGAATCATCCAATCCCAGCATGGTAGGGTTTGGAAGGAACCTCTGGAGATCATCTTGTCCAGTGCTTCTGCTGGAATCATAGAATCATAGAATGTATTGGGTTGGAAGGGACCTCCAAAGGTCGTCTAGTCCAACCCCCCTGCAATAAGCAGGGACATCTCCAACTAGATCAGGCTGCTCAGAGCCTCATCAAGCCTGACCTTGAATGTCTCCAGGGATGGGGCCTCCACCACCTCTCTGGACAACCTATTCCAGTGAGCTATCACCCTCATATTAAAGAACTTTTCCTAATGTCTAACCTAAATCTACCCTTTTCTAGCTTAAAGACATTGCCCTGTCACTACAAACCCCTGTGAATAGACCCTCCCCTGCTTTCTTACAGGCCCCTTTCAGGTACTGGAAGGTCACTATAAGGAGCCCTCCTCTTCTCCAGGCTGAACAACCCCAGCTCTCTCAGCCTGTCTTCATAGGAGGGGTGCTCCAGCCCTCTAATCATTTCTGTGACTCTCCTCTGGACACGTTCCAACAGGTCCACGTCCTTCTTGTATTGGGGGCTCCAGAGCTGGAGAGTCACTACTCTAGATGAGGTCTCACCAGGGCAGAGTAGAGGGACAGGATCACCTCTCTCGATCTGCTGGCCACACTTCTTCTGATGCAGCCCAGGATTTGATATGCCTTCTGGAGCAGGGTCTCCCAGAGCAGGCTGCCCAGGGTCATGTCCAGGTGGGTTTGGAATGACTCCAGACAAGGAGACTCCACAGCCTCTCTGGGCAGCCTGGCACAGGCTCTGACACCCTCACACCAAAGACGTTCTTCCCCCCGTTGAGATGGAACCTCCTGGGTTCCAGTTTGTGCCTGTTGCCTCTTGGACTCCCTACAAGTCACTGGAGTTACGAGTTTAAAAGAAGTTATTCAGAGGAATAAGTCCGTTAGACACCTCAAGTGCTTTGCAAAAAAAATCTTGAATGAATTCAAACTCACGTTAGTAGCTGCCATGACTTAATAGGAGAAGAAAATGATGTGCTAACACAGCCAGAGGGAAAATTGTTATATCACTTATTTCCTGAAAAATGTGAGTTTCAGACATAACTAACCCAGCATTCATACACTTGTGGCAATACTATTGATGATCTAATCAATGATAACTAAATACACACCTCGAAATTACATAGTTTAAAACACATTACATTATATCAATGGAAACAAACCAGTTAAAAGTGCTTTAAATGCAGACAACTAATCAGGAATTTAATACATGCTAATTGTGACCAAAATTTCAATTGATGTGTTGATACATTCCATCATTTTCAAGAATGTAGAAATCCGTGAAGTAATAATGTTCCTCATGGTCATATCAAATGATTTCTGAAACACGGTGTCAAGAAATGATGGTAATTTTTGACCATTTGTCAACATCTTGTTGTTACAGATGGACTTCATCTCTTTATGTGTGTATATATGTGTGTGTATATATATTTATGTGCATATATATAATGCCTGGCTTAATGTGTTCCAGTTCTAAGGTGGCCTCAAGGTGATATTGGCAAATCTATCTCTTTTTTTATAATGTTGTTTTTATCATCTTCATTTAGAAGGCATGATTGAACATTTTAATGTGTTACAAAAGGTCAGCGTTGGAGAGGATTAGGCGGTGGGTTGTAAAGGACTGACAACACGATAAACATGTTTGTGCACAGGATCTTTTCTCGAAGTTCAGCAGGATTTGTGTGCTGAAACATTATGTGAGAGTGCTGACAAATCATAGTTTTCTCTTTGGGAAATGGTTGGATAATAATTTTGAGCAACCTGGTCTAGTGGGAGGTGTCTCTGCCCATGGTAGATCTTTAAGGTCCCTTCCAACCCAAACCATTCTATGATCCTGTGATTCTATGATAATAAGAAGAATTTGTATCACTGTCCCTCTTGTTGCATTCCTTTTGTTTTACCTGTGAACTGTGGTGAATAAATAGTTAAAAGATAGGTAAGACTCTCAGAATCACAGAATGGTATGGATTGGAAGGCATCTCTGGAGACTATCTAGTCCAACCCCCTGCTAACGCAGGGTCACCTAAGGCAGGTAAAGAATATAGCTCTCAAAATTAAATGGAAATTGAACACTTTACAAATCTCTTTCTGAAGTGATTAAAATGAAAATGAAGAGTAACAGATAATATCAACTTGCTTCATACAGGATTAGATGGGGAAGAGGTGGGAGAAGAATTGCCAAAAATCTGCAGAGCAGAGGAGAGATAAAAATTTGCACATTATGCACTTCAGGGATTAGCTTCATTTAAAGTTTAAAACACCTGAATTTAGATGGCTTCAAATGCAGTAGTTGTCTAAGTTCTCATGATAGTTACTGTTGGTGCATCTCAGAGATGCCCTGCTAATCACTTACACAAGAGGAACAAGAGGTCAAGAGGAAATGGCCACAAGTTACACCAGGGGAAGTTCAGATTAGATACTATGAAGAATTTCTTTACTGAAAGAGTAGTGAAGCATTGGAACAGGATGCTCAGGGAAGTGGTGGAGTCACCGTGCCTGGTGATGTTCAAAAAACATGTAGATGAGGCGCTCTGGGACATGGTCTGGTGGTCATGGAGGTGTTGGGTAGGTTGGGCTTGATGGTCTTGGAGGTCTTTTCCAATCTTATCAATTCTATGATTCTATGAAATACAACTCTAAACTCTCCTGTGTGACTGGAGCTCTTCCCTTATGTTTCTACTGGTTTCCTATGAGCGTCACCAGATGATCAGGCTGCCACGTTCAATAAATACCTTTGGTTTACACCCTGGAGGCTACAGAACCTATTTGAATACTTGGAAACTTTGGTGAAATGGTGAGAACCATGGAAAAAAACAGTTATATATACAGTTGTATAGAAAGTCTTAGCAAAGAGAGTTTATGGAAGGAGGTGCTCGAGAGAGTTTATTCATGAAATAGCCATTTCTGTGAGCAAGCTGCAAACTACCCACAGCAGTCCAACAGTTTCCATTCCTAGTAAGCATATAAAGAGAATTCCTTCTGTACTGGACAGAAAGTATCTGAGATCCGTGGCAAATAGGTTATGTATATATATATTTTTACAATGCTGTCTGTGTGAACAGAAGCGTTTCCAATAGTAACAGAACCCAATGGAAAATAATCTTCCATGTGAGCTGAACAAGTTGAGGGTCTGACTCAGAAGGAGAAAGATCGTGGACAGCAATCTGTGTTCTGTGTGCTTCAGTGCTCTCAGAAACAGTGGTATCTATTTTTTATTCCCATATATATATCTAAATAAATAAGCAAAATAGTCCAGATTGTTTGGAGACACGCTGACTGATACACTTTCTGTGATACTTTTATCAAGCTGTTAATTTTCATGTATTGTTGGGCATATGCATTAATCCCTTTTGGAGAAGACTGCCAAAATTTGGGTAGACAAAGCAGCATCCTTTCATTTGAGGTTTTTGGTTTTTTTTCCCTTTTTGAACAAAGGTGACATTCTCTGTAAAACTATTTAGAAAGGTGGAAGTGCCAAACTAGGAAATGGATCTCTGAAAACTAACAGGTAGAATCACAAAATTATTAGGACTGGAAGAGACCTTTAAAATGAAATCCAACTATTTACCCAGCACTGAGGAAGCAAAGGAAGGAGGGAAGGGAAGGGAAGGGAAGGGAAGGGAAGGGAAGGGAAGGGAAGGGAAGGGAAAGGAGGAAGGGAGGGATGGAAAGGAAAGGGAAGGGAGAAAGGAAAGGAGAGGAAAGGAAAGGAAAGGAAAGGGGGGAAAAAAGGAAAGGGAAAAGAATGGAAAGGGGGGAAAAAAGGAAAGGGAAAAGAAAGGAAAGGGAAAAGGAAAGGAAAGGGGAAAAAAAGGAAAGGAAA